>JBBPCZ010170277.1:0-16625 GCA_037974445.1 Brycinus macrolepidotus
AAAATAATTTGGCTCCCAAATATTTTGTGTTTAGGAGCCAATGGCTCCTAAGGTTTTTATTTTGTCTGGAGCCCTGAGATGCTGAATGATTTGCTCTGCCTCTTCAGCCAGAGTGATAATATTGTCCTAGCATATTAGTAATTTATTCCACTGTAATCTCCTCAGTATTAATCCCATAGATTCCTGGAAGGGTCACATTTTGGACATGTTACACATCTCAAAGGTCATCCTGGTGTATTCATCTTCCGAATATCTTCCAAACACCAGTTTGGAATTATCTTCATTGCTTCATTGAACCTGCCTGTATCCTGACTGAAGATCCAATGTAGAAAATATTTTTATCCCACCTAACACATTAAGGCATTCAGCTGTTTTGGATTCAACATCGCAACACTCCATCTTTTTTCTAATAACTGTAGAGGGCAACTTAGAGCTTGAAGGAATGAAAATGCCTGCATCTAATATTTCTGGAGATGTTTTTCTTCCTTTTCCTGGAAACTTAAGCGGGTGTGCCACACCCTGCTGCTGGATAGGTTTAGCATATCTAGTGTCAGTGTGGTGCTTGATGGCAGAGAATGTTCTCAGGCTGTCATCTGTGGCTGCAAAGACAGACTGAAGCTCCAGCAGCAAAGTGATCAAAAACCTCCTCCAAGCGTCAAGTTGTGGTGGTTATAGATTTTGAAAAAGAGTGGTTCTTTACAGAAATCATGTGACTTTCTGCACTCAGGGTTGCTACAAGCAGGGACATTACAAAGCTTACATGAATCTAATGTTCCGTCATGATCATGATGCTGTCAGTAAACAGTCCAATTGCCAGACTAAAAGGTACACAAGCTTGGGATTGCCTAACCCTACACCAGGTATTTACATTCTGGAGCTTTTGTTAGATTGTGGTGTTTAACGTTATTCAACCTGGAGTAAGACTGCTCAGTGGCATTAGAGGAGGGTAGTAGCATGCAATCAAACACAAGCTGAAGTTGGTAGACTTGGTCTGTAGTTGATTCTACATAAGGAGCTTGAAATCTATGCCACTTCCGTGTCACTTCCAAGTGTTTTACAGAAAAGGTGACTCCTTTTGTTTTTCATGGATGCAGGTACTTGGCCCAGTGTAGTTTTGAAGTTAGTTATGATCATAGCTACCAATCTCTGAACTTCTTATGACTGCAAAGCACTTTAAGAAAGGCATCAACACCAGTCTATAATCTGTAAGGTCCATGTCAAAATGTGGATTAACAAGCATGATAAGTTTGTGGGCTACCTTTGCAAACATACATTTTTTCAGAAAAGACTGTATCCTAAGACTGTTGTAATTAATCTGTTGTAAAAATGTCTTCAGCCTGAAGTTAGAGGTTCTTTCTGTCCAAAGTGGAGAGCCAAATTGTATTTTAGCAGGAAGTAATCTTCATGTATCTGTTCGGGAAGGAAGCAGTTCTTGACAACTGCTCCAGGCCAACATTCATGTAGGTTATCAATCCTGTCTGCACTACCTCACAGTCCTTCTAACCATTATACGTGTTAACTAGACGCATTTGATGTACTGTACAATCTCAGCTGTGGGGTCTCAACTGGATGTGGGTTAGAAGTGTGTGTGTCATTGTTGCAGCAAAACAATGCTCAGTAGTGGGCAGGCTTGTGACATCCTGTGGTATAATATTGGCTAGAAACACTAGTTTGCTGTAATAGTGATTAGAAGCTGTTGTACTAGAGTAAGTAAACCTGCTTCGAGCCTCTATACTAAGAAGGGTGCTAAAGTTGTTGACTTTGTTTATCAAATATTGCCTGCAACCATTTTGGGGGAAGCTTTGATTCAGGAGGTGCTGCTGCTCCCAATTCTTGGTCTGCATTTTTTTTTTTGGTTTAATGTCTCCTCAGTATGACAGTCAGTACAATAAATTTTCACATATTTTTTAATACAGCCTAAAATTTTAAACTGATTCTTTTTTTTCTATATTTCCCTTTTACATAGCTGTGAGTGAATGAACTGTACCGACACTAGGACACACTGCAACAGTAATGATGTGTCGAAAGCTGTGCAACTCTGCATGTTAGACTCTGTAGCTTATACACCAAGCAAACAAATTGGCAGCAAAGGCAATGTCACAAACTTTATCTAGCTTACTCATTAAATAGACTGAAATATTCCCAGCTACTGCAAGGCAGTTCCACTTGAACATTTGTTAAAAACGGTACAACTGATTGGCAGACTTCTTGTTTTGCTCACTGGATAGCTAACTACCTCCTTTGTTTATTAGATAACAGTCTACTTCCATTGCTTGTTGGACACCAGGCCACTTCCCTTGCTCACTGGACAGCAGGCTACTTCCCTTGATCATTTGGTAGTGGGCTACTTCCCTCTCTTGATGGACAACAGGCTACTTTCCTCACTCACTGGATAGCAAGCTACTTTGTGGTTTCCAGTGAAATTACCATTTTGTCATACGTGAAAACACCACAGCATGCAGTGTGAACAGCACAAAATTCTTCCTCTGTATTTAACCCATTCACCAAGTGAAGCAGCGGGCAGCCAGGAACACAGCGCCCGGGGAGCAGTGTATGGGTACGGTACCTTGTTCAAGGGTACCATAGAGGTGTCATTAGCAGTCCTTGGATTCAAACCTACAACTTTCTGATCACAGGGCCAATGCCCTAACCACTAGGCCACCAGCTGCCCCAGTGCAGGGGAATCGGCTAATACCTTCCAAACTGAAATTCCAGTGTATGAGCACTGAACTGTTACAGAAAAAAACCTGTAAATATACTCCCACTAAGACTTGTCCAATTATCTCCCATGATAGACACATGTAGTCATTAAACAAATGCTATAACAGCAACAAAGCTCACAACACAGCTAGTAACAAAACATAATTATTCCTACTGACATTATGATATCACAATGCAAAACTCTGACAGTGTGTATCGAAGAGATGTAACAACGCATTATGTTGAATAAACTTTCTATTAATGTAATGCTTTGTTAGCAAACGATTAGCACTAATCAACAACTGACTCCAGCGCTGTTCTTGCCTCCCAACTCTGGTGTGGGCATGTTTTGCAACAACATGACTTTTTGCAATCATAATGTGAGAATTCTGGGTCTTACATTTGCACTCGTACTGTTTTTGTGTTTAACACCAAGTGATGTGATTCAGATATGCCCAGCCGACCATGTCGCATTAATAAAACATTCAAAGATGGTCTCTGCATGGCACATAGACATAGTATTTACACATAAAAGTAGATTAATTATTATTATTATTGAAATATCTGACCTTGAAAGACTGCACAAAGGTCCAGAGTAAGATCCGGATGGTGTAGCCCTGCCTTAGCAGTTTTATCAGTCGAGCCGCTCGGAACAGCTTCAGAAAGCCCATGTTAAACGAGGCAGACTGAAAAAACAAACATGAAACATAACAGAAATAAATATATAACAATAGATAATACATAAATACATAAATACAGGACTATAGGAGAATTTAAGATGGCATACCCCATTGAGAAAATACTAAAGTGTAAAATATCCAGTTATCACCGCATATTTTAATGATAACTAATGGAAGCACAACTTCTGGCCCTGAAACCTTGCAAATGATACTCACAATATTCTTTACGGGACGTGAACACAAGAAAATTTACCATGTAAAACAACCAAATTTTACTTTAATGAATTGAACAACATTACGAGATAATGAGTGGGATCCCAGCTAATGCCACAGCCACCTTCAGGGTGTCCAAGAGAGTATAACATGCCTTGGTGTCTCTGAGTGGGCGGCCTGATGCTAGCCAACAGGGGCATCTGTTAGCTGATGTAACAGAGTTAACAGTGTTCTTCTTCAAAGCCTAAGATGCCAGCCCAGTTGGCGCTGCGTTAGCAACAGTATGAAAAAATGCTGTGGCTGAAGTCTCAGAGAAAGCACATGCTGCACTATTAAAAACAGATGTGCCAAAAACGGTTTAACAGGCAATGTCAAAGAAAAAACACTTTCTGTTCTAAGATATGAGTGTGAAGAAACTTCCACATTTAATTTTTCTAGGAGGAACCATTAAATTAGTTTACATTATGTGAAATAATTTTTTCATTATGTGATGGATCTTTAACATTTTGAAGGTTGCTCACAGTCTCAAACTGGTCATAACTGAAAACTTTTGATACCTAAATACATAATAAATAAATAAATAAACAAATAAATAAATAAAGTAACAACCTTTAGAATCATGTAATTCATGGGGACTCTTAAGTGATGCCATAAGAAATGCAAGAAGAAGTAGTCAGGCCCTCATAATCTATAGGCCTTCTTCAGCAGCAATTTATAGGTATTACTCCCTGTAACTGAGTATAGTGGAGGAGGTTGGGCCACATGACAAGTTTGGATAGCAGAGTGTATCAGTGTGGCAGAACAAGGTTTCATCCCCAGCTCAGAAAGGCTGTTTCAGTTTGGGTGTGTAGCTAATTGTATTGAAGAAAATGTACAGCTCCTAACACAACATCCCCACCAATATGATTCAGAGTATTTGTAATATAACTGGATTTGATGTCATTACAGCTGGATCCACTTCTCCCATCCTCAGTCTATAATAACAAAAGTGTTTCAGATTGTTGTAAAGTTTTCAGTGTTACACATATACAATAATTTCAACAGTAGATTCTATTTGTGGTTAGATGTAGAACCACATCAACAAAACAACACCAGAAATACTGAAAGTTATGTTCTGGCAAAAGCAAAATTGTAACTTTGGTGTTTGTAAGGATGAAACTGAGCTCCTGGTTATCAATAGTAAGTTGAATAAATTTTACCAATGAATTTAAATGTCCCCCACAAAAGACTACAATGTAACTTTTTGCCATTGTTTTGGGTTTTGTTTAAGTGTCCATGTGCTCTGTTTACCATGTGTTTAGTTTTTTTTGTTATCTTGTTCAGTTGTCTATTACAATGTCATCTTGATGGATGTGCCCATCTTGATATAAAGTACCCTTTTGTACTGTTAGTGTTTGTCTGGTCTCTGTGAATACCAATGTGAACTCATTGTGTTTTTGGATGTACCCTGGATTTTTGTTTTGGACTTCTGTGTTTTGTTTCTTTATTAAAACTGTTTGACTTGTACATACATATATATATATATATATATATATATACACACACACAGATGTCTAATGTTAACGGGTTCTGACCACAAGCTAAAAACAGAAACAGACGTTCATTGATCTACCAGGAAGAAGGAAATTGATTTTGTCTCAAATAATCCAAATGAGTAATTTGCTACAAATTATTCTCAGTAACACAGATGAGTATCAGCGGTCACCTGCAGTTCGACCACTATTTCAGTGATGCTCCCCAGGACTGTGATGAAGTCAAAAATATTCCATGTGTCTCTGAAGTAATTCTGGAACACAGTGAAGAGTTTTAAGGTGAAGAGATGGATCATTGAAGTGATGGTTCAGCTGAAAATCAGTTTTACTATTTTTTCAATACAGTGTCTGACATTTTGGACTGGAGCTCTAAAGCTTAATGAAAGTTTAAACCTCATCCAAGGAACCCCAGACAAATCATCACACCCTTATCCTAAACCATGTCAAGTTGTTAAGTAATCACAGGTTATGTTCACACAGCAGGTAGACGTGGCCCAAATCCCATCTTTTTTCTTACAATGTGACAGAGATTTGCTACTTGCATGGCTGTGTGAATAGCAAAAAACACACTGATATTGTCAGTCTGATTTGGGCCACGAGGTATGGAAATCCGATACGTATCCGTTATGACCTACGTATGAACAGGTCTTTAGTTGTAAGCTACATTATACAATTTGATTTTGTTCAAATAATTGCTTCAAAGTAACTGTCATTGTGTATGGTGTCATTTCTGAAATGTCTAAGTGTGTGTGTGTGTGTGTGTGTGTGTGTGTGTGTGAGCCCCGCTTACCATAAAACCAAATGCTGCAATCTTAAGAACACACTCCACAGAGAACAGGACAGTGAAAGCTGTGTTTAGGTGTTTCAGCACTGCATCATATGCAGGAGGAGCCGAGTAGTACTGTCAGAGAGATGTGGACATCCACACACACACACACACACACACACACACACACACACACACACACACACACACACACACACACAAACACAGTAGGATTGTGACATAAATAGTGCTCATAATGCTTTAAGAAATACATCAAAGACATGAAATGAAATTTGACCCCAACAATTTTTTAAAGTTAAAAGTCAAAAACGTTTGTACACCTGATCTTTTCTTCTGAAATCTATTGGCAATGCTCATGGAGATTATCCAAACTATGTTTGTGCAATTGGACGCCTAGGTCACTGATTGGTGAACTTCAAAGAGGTTAAATGGACTACTCAGAAAGGGTGTCTGGGTCTTTCTGAACATACAGTGTATCTGTCCTATAGCAAACAAGTTCATGAGGAAATCAATATTTAATGGAGTAAGACTCAGGTTTAAAAATAGCATCCAAGAATCAACACCCTCGAACTGAAATGTGCTCAGATGCAAATGGGCTTCCACATTAATACACAATATGATCAGAAAAAGCAAACATTTACCATTGGGCATAAAGGACAAGCAGAACGTATGTTATTTTTCCAAAGTTGCTTGTGATCTTCATTTACTTACTATGACTAGACTAAAATAAGGATGCCAGAGCTCCAGCAGCTGTATGTTTAGTCACTGTATATTTAGCTTTACCTCTAGTGTTCTAGATGGCTAACTTTTGCTCTAATGAATGAATGCAAAAGGATTCTATATACATTAATAATACCTAAATATCAGAATTTACTTTAAAATGTCAATGTTATGTAAGAATGTACAGATAAGTATTAAGAATCCACCTCCTTAATATTGTTTCATACCTTCATCATGAGGACAAAGGTGTTGAGGGCTATCATGGTCAGCACGGTGTACTCAAATGAAGGTGAGACCACAAAGTGCCACAGCCGATACTGAAAGGTGTGGCGGTTCTGGGGCATGTAGCGAGTCAGGGGTTTGGCACTGATGGCGAAGTCGATGCAAGCCCTCTGGACAAGAAATAACAGGCAGAATCACTGATTTAAATAAATTTTAAACAGCTGTTTAAAATTCACAACAAAAATTTAGTTTTTTCATGCAACAAAATAAGTTGACCAACATCGTCTCTAAAATTAGGGCAGAAACAATATTTATGATTACCTATTGTTACTCATAAAACATTTAACTAAAAACTGGTTGTTTTGCAGCTTTTTAAATACAAATTGGGTTTGCATGTCAGCTTTTTATAATAATAAGACTGGGAGGCAGTCTTACAGCATTAAAGCCCAGATTACACTCCTCTCTTTTTCCTTTGCAATTTGCTACCAGCATTCAGCCCAGCCTTAGCTCTAAGTGTTTTTCTCTTTGGAGAAATTGAAAAGCATTTACGGAAATCACTGCTATCAAACTCATTGCGGTAATCATTGTGTTCCAAAGCCGATGCGTTCTGTCCTGTATTCAGTTTCCCTGAATATCACTGTGTAAATTATACTATGAGGAGTCAAAAAATGAATATTGCTACATGCAAGTTAATGCTCCTGCACATTCTGCGACATTTATAAGCCCTGCAACCTCAACAAAATATCCTACATAAACCAGCAAGCTTCCTCGAGTGTTTAAGCAGTGGATATTTATAGCAGTGGCTTTACTTTCATGTGAACGACAATTCAGTGCAAATTAGCTTCAGCTTGTTTGTAGCACGTATGTGATGTTCAGAACAATATCCAACTAGTTAAAACCTCATAATTCAGGGGACCCAGTGACATTCGGGAGAAGATGTACATAGAAGAAAACGTTCCACTTTTGGAACACTTTTGCTCACCACAGGATGCGTTAGAGGCAATACTTGAAAATGCTGTTCATTTTTTTTCATACAGAAAAAAGGCATAGACCTGGAGTTCCTAATTTGAGAATTTTGCAGAGTACAAAATGATGAACAGAGGTTTATGGTGATGCGTGTTTCTGATTTACCTCATTCTTCTCCAGACTGCACTCCTCCATCATCTTATCACCTTGCTCCTGAAATGTGATGATGATAAGGGCTACGAATATATTCACAAAGAAAAAGGGGAAAACCACAAAGTAAATGACATAAAAAATAGACATTTCCATCCGGTTCCCTCGGCTCGGACCCTGGTCTTCATCAGTCACGTCCACTGAGTGCTGCAAGACTCTAAACACACACACGCACACAAGCAAGCATGCACAAACAAACAAACAGTTAGGCACAACACACAAATGATTATTCAGGTAATATTTTTCAAAGGTGTATGGCTCATTTAATAAAGTTTCCCTTTTCTCTGCTATATCATCCGCAATCAACACATTAAATCAATTTTGTTATCCTCATTTTTCTGTTGATATTTAGCACTTTGTTGGTTAATTACACAAATGAATAACCAAAGCAATATACTTTGATTTATCTGAATTATTTGTTGCTTGGTTACTTTGATTCCTGCTGCTTCAGCATTAAGGAAATTTCTCCAGTCACAAAACATAACACTTTTGGAACATTCTCGTTTACAAGAGGATGTGTTAGCATCAATATAGTAGATATACACACACATGTAGTGTGCAAAATACCTGCTGGCAATAGGGAGTGGAAATTTGTCACACTGGGGGTTGGAGGGGTCTGGTTGGTGTTAGCACCAGACGAACTTAAACAAAATATTGTTGGGGGAGGTGAGGGGGTGCAAATGAGCATCATCGAACATCAAATCAATGTTTTATCATGTTGACTTTTTCAGCATGTCGCATCACACATCACACTCTTACTGTGGCCATCCTTCTCCAGTGGAGACAGTGAACAGGGTCAGCAGGGCCCAGACCACATTATCGTAGTGAAACTCATGTCTCTTCCACTCTCTCTTCTTCACATCTTTCTTATCTTTGTCATAGTCAATGTAGTATCCCCTAACACACACACAGACACACACAAACACACACACAAGAGGAGATCAGTAAATATGAGTGCAGAATTAATAAGCAGTAGCCAGGAGTGCAAAACCAAAAGTGAAGAATGTTCTAAATTCTGTAGCACATGGATGATGTTTTCCGATTTGTTTTCATCATCCTTCACAAAAGTCCATTTTTAAAAATTTGAGCAGTTTTGAAGACTTCAGTGAGAATTGAGTTATGGTATTAGTGGTTTTATTGGTGTTAATGGTTTTAGTGGTATAAACAGTTTTAGTTGTGTTAGTGGCTTAAGTGGTGTTCGTTTTTGTGATGTAAGTAGTTTTAGTGGTGTTATTCTTTGGTGGTGTTCGAAGTGTTAGTGGTGTTTGTGGTGTTAGCAATGTTAGTGAAAGTTTTAGTGGTGTTATTGGTGTTTAGTGGTTTACAAGGTAGATATGTTAGTGTATTTAAAGGTTTTAGTGGTGTTAGTGTGTTTATCTTAAAGGAAAGACAGAAAAGAGAATGCAGGGATTGCCCTGCTAGCTTCACGCTAGCTTCAAAATGTGAGCCTTGTATTTTTGCTAGCTTTGTGCTTCGAGCTTTATAACAACGCTAGCTGTAGCTTTGCTTGGGAACACAGCACTACTAGGCGTCTTTGGGTTCTGGGCAGGGAAGAGGGGCACGCTCTTACATTGTGCATCACGTGGTGTGGATGTCTAGGAATATCAGGTAAGGGGCCGTCGCCAACCACTGTACTTTCCCCTATTTTTTGAGTAAGCAGAAGTTTCAAAGTTTTTTTGAAGACAGGATATAGCTTTGTTTTTGTTTTATTTAGTTCTTTAGCTGGACGATGCATTCAAGTTTACGCACCTTTTTGGTTATAACTAATTCCTGCAGGCCGATAACCCATTGTTAGGCCGTTTTCCCCTAGACTGACCTTGGACTCATAACAGTGGTGTAAGTTGTTTTAAAGGTTTTAGTAGTGCTAGTTGTCTTAAAGGCTTTAGTGGCATTAGTAGTGTTTGTCTGATTTTAGCGGTATTAATGGTTTAAGTGTTTTATTTGTTTTCAGGGTTTTAGTGATGTTAGCAATGTTAGTGATGCTAATGATGATAGTGATTTTAGTATTGTTAACTTATTTCTGTTAACAGTGGTATTTATAGTTATTTGTGGTGTTAGCAGTGTTGATAGTGTTAGTAACTGTAGTGGTCTTAGTGCTTTATTAGTGTTAATGGTATTAGTTGGCACAGTGGTGCTAGTGATGTTTTTACTGGAAACCTACTGGCACTCTTTCTCTGTATCTTTTGATCCATCAGTGCAGTAGAAGAATTTTCCTTTGAAAAGCTGGACTGCAATGACCGCAAAGATGAACATAAAGAGCTTGTAGACAATGAGGATGTTGAAGACGTTCTTCAGTGAAGTCACAACACAATCAAACACTGCCTTCAGTTAAAAAAAGAAAAACACAAACACACAAAAACAAAAAGAGAAAAACACAGTGATTAACGTTTACATAGATACCACAAATTTACTTCACCTAACTGCAAAAGTTTTAGGAATCTGAGAAAATTCTATTTAAAAGCTGTTTAGCTGGCAATACATTCCTCTCAAAACAATTACAATAAATACAAATAACATTGATATAGTAAATTGTTTTGTGATTTTATGAATGTATGTTCGTTTAACCATTTCCTGACCTCTCCTTGCAGAAGCCCAGTGTTACCTGTAATTACCAGCCAATATCTGATTTGTCTCAGTCAATACATCCAATGGCAATGCATCCAATTTACTGCTTTCTTGTTTGTTTGCATTTATTCTAATAAATTCTAAATAAATGGCTTTATACATACTTTAAACTCTTCTAGAAGACACATATTCAATGTGTACACACATACATATACTTTTATATATATATATATAGGTTTATATATATATATATATATATATATATACACACACATTTATTTTTGCGTAAACACAAATGTCGTTATTTATATTTTTGTATTATTTGTATAGTGTACTTTTTAGATTATACTGTTGTGTAGCTTTTATTCTATTGTTTTTGTTGCTCTTACCTTTGTTCTGTCCACTTTCTGCCGTAACAATGCAAAGTTCCCACTTGTGGGACTAATAAAGGGTTATCTTATCTTATCTTATAAGCCCTGGAGATAAGTATGCCTCCCAGTTACATTGTTACATATCCATGAATAGAGGGTGGTTTGCCCCACAGGATTTCTTGGTCTTTGCTCTAAAGGCTAAACTGCGGGGTCAGCAGTGACGAGAATATGTTTCTGACCCAGCTGTGAGGAGGGGTGTAAGATGAATCAGCGGTGTGTATACTGTAGAATAATCACTTTGCAAAGCTCTTATGAATCATTCATTTCTCACAATTCAAATTATTCTTCTCGCATTGACCTTACTGTAATGCTACATATACATAAATATCAATGACTTAAACTTTTAAGTTATTTACTTTAGATTTGTGTTTCAGAAAATTTCACATTTGTATTTTTAAAATTTAAAATTGTACTTACATTTATACTTCTATCTACTCGTACTCATTTCTTTATTTTTATTTGTTTCAGAAAATTTCCAGATTTTTAATTAAAAATTTACTTATTGTTTATAATGTTTGCACAGTCAAAAAGGAGCGGTTCAGGATACATTTCACTGTGTGTTGTACTTGTATGACGATGCATGTGACAAATAAAGAATCTTGAATCTTGAATCTTGACTATGAATAAATATGAATTACTGCCATGTCTCTATTGCACACAGTGGTCTACAGACATAACAATCACTATGTCCAGACATTATAAGGGTACTGAGGATGAACCTGTACAATAAATTCACCAAAGGCTACTGGTTTGTTGGAGCACTAAAATCAGTGTGAACACTCTTATAGTAACAGTTAATGGGCAAACTGATCAAAGATATCCATTGTTACTATAAATCAAACAAATACTGGAAATAATGTACACATGTTTGTTCAATATGTTTTAAATGTATATAGTTTCTGTAGTTAAGATATGTTTAATACCCTTCCCTTAACACATTTATACCAGTAGGCCCCACAAAGCCACTAGGGTTAACCAGAGGGTTAACTGAGTAGTCAAAAATTTGCTTTATTGAGAAAATAACACTCTCTAGGACTAGTGAATAACACGTTGTGGTGACTGATGTCATTTATTCATTTTTATTCAGTTTCCACCTATACTTGAATGTTTAAGAATAGTCAGGGATACTGGAAACTGCCTGTGGACATCCAGTCCAATTCTGGAGAGTTTCTAACCATTATTCTATTATTCATTATTCATTATTTATACATGTGATAAAGGAGAAAGTGTCCCTTTTGTAGAATCCAAAAAATGTCATTATTTTCAGTTTTCATTATTTTTGGTTTCAGGCAGATATCATCAAAAATAAATATTTTTATACAACCATCCAATTAATAAAACAGACAACAATTAATGAAAACACATAGTTGTGCCTTTTCCCTCTAAAAAGCTAAGGATTTTTTCCTCTATTACACCGCATGCTTGGAAATCGCGGTCACATCAGATTCAGCGAAATGCACAAGCAAATGATTTCATTCTGAAAATCTGCCTTCAATGACTGGTGTGACATTGTACATTTCAATGAAACCCTTACAGATACATGAAGCGCACCCCCAGAGTGGCTTTACCTTCAGCTTGGGTAGCCTCTTAATGGTCTTCAGCGGTCTCAGAACCCGCAGCACTCGGAGAGATTTTATAGTTTTAATGTCTCTTCCTTTGTTATTCCTGTAGATTGACACGCATACACAAACACACAGGAGTAAAGAACTCATACAAAACCCACATAAACAGACACACGCACACACTCACACAGCCGCACACACATACACACTTGCATATCAACATTAATGGACACTTTCACATGAGTGATGAAGAAAATATGTTTACCCCAGAACATTCCTGGCAGATGCAGGGAGCCACGATCCACAGGAAACCAACAAAACAAACAAATACATGAATAAACAGGCAAACATTTAAAACCAAGGGAAACGAGTCCCTCTTTCTTAACACAAATATATGCACAACATACTAAGCCCTTAGCAGATGCAAATCGGATGCATTCTGCCTGCGTGTTATGTATGAAGTATGAGAACAAGTGCAGAGTTTATAGGCATGGGCTTAGATAGCACCTCTCTCCCTCAAACATATGAATTTGAAGAGACTTCTCACAAAACATGAGAGTCACACATGGATAATGGATGCGAATATTACAAGTGCAGCTTAATACAAATTTACACTCTGTTCAATTCATGAAACTTTAAGTGGCGGCTGGTTTTGCACAGACTGCTGACCGCCTTCTAAAACTTACTAGGGGATATATTTTCAAAGTTGTGTTGACCTTTAACAATGACTGTAAATACACTGACAAGATGGGGACAGAACATTTACCATCAAAATAACACAATTTCAGCAGTATGTGTATGAGAAGACAATCAATGTTATTGTTTCCCAAATTCTAAGTTTGAGCTATTTTTGATTTTTTGCAGCCTTAGTCAATCGTCTGTTAATTTCAGACATTTTTCATTATGAGAACACACTGTTCATCTGTGCATCAGGGCATATTTTGTGCTGTTCCTGTGATCAGATATATGTCTGTGAAAGTACTGATAATAGTCTATTATCAAGGCTACTGCACACTGGACGTGTCGGGTGAATGCTTCAAAATCATTGTTTTTTAATAAAGGTGCTACCTGTCACTCTTTTCTGACATTGACAAACTTCCAGCACTGCTCAGTGTCTCTGAGCACCTTTTAACACCTTTACTATTACTGCAATAGGCGAAACCCTAAATGAGACTGCAAAAGTTGATAAAAGGTGACGTGAGTGAAATCTTCATCACAAGGATTCAATTTTACAAAGTAACTAGCCTAATAAAATGTGTATTTCACCTTGTTTTAGCTAGAAAACCAAAAGCTTGTGAAGTTGGTTAGTTGATGCGAAATGTGATAAATGCTCTTCATTGAAGTTTTATCCCTTTAAATCTGTATGAGTAAAGTGTAAATGGAATACAAGATGAATTTCGTTGGTGCTCGCACTGTAATGCTATCTGTGTGCAATAAATGTGCTTTTTTCTATTCACTCATCCAGTATGAGGTAATGAAGTCATGACACTTTGGGATACCTTTCAGACTGCACCAGAGATGCTCACAAGATGCTCAGGTGAATGGGGTGAGAGTCAGAGTCAAGTCTCGAGAATTTTAGTTTAGTCTCATAATTATAAATGTTGGCGGTGCATTTTACAACTGTATACCTCTACTGAAAAATAGATCAAATAAGGATGAGCATTCTAATAATTACGATATTTGATGCATTCACATTGTTTACAGTGTTATTTAATATCATACATTACAACCCCCAGCTCACAGCTCTAGTTTCATAAGTAAATTGTGCCCTTTCTTCATTCAATTTCCATTCTAAGTTTTGTGTGAATATTGAATTTTGTTGAAAATATCTTAAGTGTATTGAACCGTGAGCCCTAAAATGTCTATCAAGCCTGAATATCAGCTGGGCAGTCTGTAGTTAGCAAGCATACTAGATATCCAGGCAAGTTCATAAGAATTAAGATTATAAGAATGTGATATATAACATACTAACACTTTAGCTAAATTAATTTTTGCACTAGCATACTAGCAAACTATTTGCTAGCAAGCTGTTTCAAGTTGTTTTGTCTCTTTTCTTTAAATACTGGATTTACTGCATGTATCATTTAGCTCTGTCCTCGAGGCCGAAGGTTTTCTATAAATATCATCTCAGAACAACATCGAGGCTCATTATTTGAAGCCTCACACTCTCAGTTCCATCACATAGATGTTCAGACGCTATGCAGCTACCAGAAAAAAACAGTACATATAAAAGACTGGTTCTACCACGTTAACTTGGCTGCAATGTTCACTCATCTACATAATCATCCTTCTCAGTCAGTCAGTGGAACTAGAAGAAAACCGTTAAACAATTCGGTGCTAGGGTTGTTAAGTTGAGATATTACCTGGTCTTCTATCTGTTTTTTTTTCCCCTCACATCACATCTGATTTTGGTTGACTGGTTTTGATTTGGTGCCTACAGTTTTTTTTTTAGTGTTTCTATGATTCTAAGAAAAATGTCTGAATGCAAGTTCTTAATATTGTACTTTTATAATGTTGAATGCTTTAATAATGGTGAAAATGGAATCATTAATACATGAACAAACCCTAATAAAAAAAAAAAATCTATCATGGTCCCACAAGAATTTCAACAGGAATCCTTTAAGAACCAGCAAAGTAAGTTGGACAATTTACTGGAATTTATTACACATTATGACACAGTAAATATTATAAACCGAAATCCAGAAACAGAAATGTTACTTATAGAATTTACAAAGGTTTTTTTTAAATAATATTAATATAAGGCATATTAAATGTAACAATGAAGGTATGGCTGCAAAAAAAAAAAAAATACTCAAAAGAAAGCTGAAAGCGTAGTTTTGAAGCTGCAGTGCTGCAACTCTGTGAGCTGTGGGAGAGCTGCCTTACAGTAATGTCATGACCGTGGCAAAACTAATAGGTAAAGTCACACATAAGAAATGCAGACTTTACTCATTTGTGTTATTACTGCAATAAATAATTGAATCAGCTTTGTTTGGTTTTCATCCTCAGGCTGAAATTTCACAAGTCTTAAGTCTCAAGTCCATGTCGAGTCAGTTAAGGGGATGTCGAGAGTCAGTCAGTCTTTGGATTGCACTGCAATGTTTTGCTCTACTGAGGAGCAAATGCTCAGTTGGAGGCTGGAACATGTTAGAAAACTGTGTTCAGTGTAAATAAGTCCAGTTCATAAGGTCAACATAATGTAAAGAAAAAACATACAGTGTGACATTACATTACATGCAAAACTGCTGACTGTCTTATCGTAACCATATTGATTCATACACTCACGTGAGTGCGAAAGCCACCAGTGCTCCAACCACCACTATGAAATCCAGAATATTCCACAGGTCACGGAAATATGAGCCATCATGCAGGATCAGACCCTGTTCAATCATCTAACCACACACACACACACACACACACACACACACACACACACACACACAATTTATTGATGCTTTGACTGAAGTACAGAGCATGTTAGGGTTAGTGCACATGATCACTAAGGATGTTGCTGCAATTTTTTGAACATGTAATACCATTAGAAACCATCAGCACAGCTCACTTAGTGAGGGCCATTCAGAGTTAGTAAGGGTCACTCAGGCATCGTAGGGGTCACTGAAGGTTATTAGGGTTAGTAAGGATTACTCTGGCCTATTACAGGTCACACAAGGTTAGTAAATGTCACTCAGGATTAGTATGGATCACTGAATATTAGTAAGGATAGCAAGGATTAGTAAGGTTACGGTTAGTATCAGTCACTTAGGCTTAACTTTGGCTGCAATGATAAAGTGGTACTTTTTTTCTTTATCCAGTTGCTGTTAACACTCAATACTTTGCTCAAACAGCTGTTTGATAGAATGATTGTGACACAAAACACATCTGTTGTGCTTTAATGTGTTTTTTGTATACATATACAGCTCTGGAAAAAAATAAGACACCACTGCAATTTATTTTTAAATAAGCATCTCTATGAGTATGACAACCATTCCATGCCAGTGTCTGTTAAATTCCTCCACAAGCACCTCATTCTGCTTTAT
>JBBPCZ010170330.1:0-16618 GCA_037974445.1 Brycinus macrolepidotus
TCAGGGACTGGACTGGAAATGAGAGGCTTTGAAAGTCCTTCAGGAAGCCTGGAGAACTGTTCCTCAAGACTACATTATAATACAAGAAAGTCTGGCTCAGTACTGAAATGCTGGTTCTGTGAGCCAAACGTTTGCTTTTTGGCAGAGATTCTGGTATGTTTTTTTGTGTGCACTGCTGCACAGTCAAGAGTCAGCAGCATTAACAGCAGAGGGCTGAGCACAAAGCTCTGGGGGGCCGCCGTGCTCAGAGTGGCAGTGCTGGAGATGTTCCTGATCCTGACTGTCAGGAGTTCCAGGATCCAGTTTCCGAGGGAGATGTTCAGGTCCAGCAGTCCCAGCTATCAGATTCTGAGGAATGATGTTAAATGCTGAATTGAAGCATTCTCACATCAGTATCCTTTTTATGTGGATGGGTGAGTTCTAGGAGGTGGTGGTGGTGAAGGCATTATTCGCTGAGCAATTTGCAAATCGCATGAGTTCTAGTGTGGGGGCAACTGTGTGCCTCATGTAGAGCCTCTTGAAGCACTTCTTGATCATAGATTTTATCTAAGTCTGATGTGCTGTGCATTGCGTTTAACAGATATATCAGATGTGTTATCATGGTTCATCTTCAGATAGACCTCCTCTGTAGTCTGAGAGGAAAATGTAGTGAACGGAAGAGGCAATTGGGGGCTGGCAACCTGCCTTTAAATGAACGATTGAAAATTAAGTGAATTTAAACTGCTTAGTATCTCAATACATGGCGTAATAAAATTAAAAGTGAATAAATTACATTTACTATGGTGAAGAGATACACATACACACACACACACACACACACACACACACACAGTACTGTGCAAAAGTCTTCAGCCATCCATCATTGTTTTATATATTTTACTTTGAATCACCTTGTTTGTGCAAAAATACTATTTTGTGCCTTTCAAAGTGTCTTGTCTTTGGTATATTAAGTAGATTAAATGAAAGACATGTTTTACTGAGACAGGCTGCAAAGCACCTTGTTATGTCTGGGCCACCTCGGTCACGCCCCCGACGCAACCTCTGTCCCGAGTTTTAGAGTATGGAGCCCTGGGCACGCTCTGATGACGTCATGTGTTGTGTGCTTGTGGCCTGGGTGCCTAGTGGCCAGGTCCGAGCACTCGTTAGCTGGGTTGCTAGGTACCTAAGGAAAGGTCCACCTGTGCTACATGTAAGTTAAGTATCTCGTGTTTAGGAGCTGACTGTCTGTGTTGTGTGATTGGATGTCCGTGTCTCAATGTGACTTGAAAAGCTAAGCCGATCCGGAGATCGGTGCGTGGTCACCGTTCTCAACACTCCAGCTGCTCCGGTACTAGGTTTGAAGTTTGTGGATCTATTGTGCTTGTTGTACTTCAACGTGCATGTCTCTGTGCTTGCCTGAAATTCCGAGGGGGAACTAACTGGAGCTCAGCTACAGAGAAGATCTCTCAGTGCAGTGAGAGGACTTCTATACTAAGCCACACGGAGTGAGGCTAAAGACTCTGGTTAGCATGTGTAGCTGTGTGACAACCTGCTCTGTGTTTTCCCCGATCTAACTCTACAGGTGTAAGGAGTGAAGAGGTCCCCGCTAGCGGCAAGAAATAGTGGAGCTATAGCAGTGGTCTCTGTTGCTAACAAGTTACGAAAACAATGTATTAGGCCAAACGGCCGGGTTATCTTCCACCCCCTCTGGAGCTGGAGCTCAACAGTGACGTGAAGTTCCTTCAGGACTAAAACTGTAACGGCTGTAACTAAAGCATTTACGTTTGAGAGCTCTTGCAGCTCGCTTATGCCTTTTGTGTTTATTAAAGATCCGTGTTACGGAGTTTAACGATTCCTGCATCTGTATCCGTCTATCCTCCCCCAACATGACACACCTAAAGAGACAAGGAGCCTAGATAAAGGAGTTCCGACCACTCAGCATTCAGCACCACCAGTATACTGATCATCTATTTCTTCACTGGTTCAGGCCTATACATTAATGATACATACGTAGGTCACTATGTGGCTTAACAAACAAAAACATTGAGACTTTGAAAGTCCTTCAGGAAGCCTGGAGAACTGTTCCTCAAGACCACATTAAAGCACAAGAAAGTCTGGCTGAGTACTGAAATGTTGGTTCTGTGAGCCAAACGTCTGCTTTTGGCAGAGATTCTGGTGTTTTTTTTTGTGTGCATTGTCAAACTTGTTGAGAGCTCCTAAATGCTTCAAAAAAAGATTCTTGTAGAAGTTTCAAAATCATGATGCCAAGAACTCTCATTAATCTACTTTGACAGGCTCATTGTTGTCCCAGTTAAGTGTGTATGTGTGTTGTGTTTGGGAGAAGGAAGAAGTTCATTTCAGTTTATGATTCAGTTCTGATTGAGGAGTCTGATGGTCTGGCGGAGGAAACTGTCTCCTGTTCTGGCAGTGGAGGCCCGTATGCTACGGAACCTTTTTTCACACTGAAGGAGAGACAAGAGGGTATTGCAGAGGTGTGTGGGATCATACACGATGCTCGTGGCTTTGCAGATACAGTGTGTGGTGTAAAGCTCTTTGACAGAGGGGGAAGAGACCCTGATGGTCTTCTCAGCTGACCTCACAATCTGCTGTAGGGTCTTGTGATCCAAAACAGAACAATTTCCAACTAAGCCATGATGCATCTATAGAGAATGCTCTCTATAGTCCCTCTGTAGAATGTGGTGAGGATTGGGGCTGGACTGCACTCTCCTTAGTCTCCCCAGGTAGTAGAGATGCTGTTGGGCTTTCTTGGCAATGGAGCTGGTGCTGAAGGTCCATGTGAGGCTGTTTGTGATGTGAACAAGAAGAAACTTGGTGCTCTGGACAATCTCCACAGAGGATCCTTTGTTCAGCAGAGAGTGACCAAATAATGATCTGCTGGAGTCAATAGCTATGTCTTTTTTCTTGTCCACATTCAAAGAAATGTCGTTGGTTCTGCATCAGTCTGATAGCTGTTGCACCTCCTCTCTGTACGATGCCTCATCATTCCCACTGACCAAACCCACCA
Organism: Brycinus macrolepidotus; assembly: GCA_037974445.1. Classification (NCBI taxonomy): domain Eukaryota; kingdom Metazoa; phylum Chordata; class Actinopteri; order Characiformes; family Alestidae; genus Brycinus; species Brycinus macrolepidotus. The sequence goes on from JBBPCZ010170330.1 coordinate 3,005, forward strand.
CGATTGCATCATCAGTGACCTTGGTGTGGTTTGAGCTGTGTATTGCTGCACAGTCAAGAGTCAGCAGCATTAACAGCAGAGGGCTGAGCACAAAGGTCTGGGGGGCCGCCGTGCTCAGAGTGGCAGTGCTGGAGATGCTCCTGATCCTGACTGTCAGGAGTTCCAGGTTCTAGTTTTCGAGGGAGGTGTTCAGGTCCAGCAGTCCCAGCTATCAGATTCGGAGGGATGATGTTGAATGCTGGACTGAAGCATTCTCACATCAGTAACCTTTTCATATGGATGGATGAGTTCTAGCAGGTGGTGGTGGTGAAGGCATCATCCGTTGAGCTGTCGGGACAAACTGCAGGAGTTCTAGTGTGGGGGGCAGCTTTGTGCCTCATGTTAAGCCTCTTGATGCACTTCTTGATCGTGGGTAAGTGGGACAGATTGGTAGTTATTGAGGCAAGACACTGTTATGCTTGAGTTCCAGCACCAGTTATTGCATAATGAACGGGCTGACTCACAGATTTTCTCTAAGTCTGAAATGCTGTGCGCTGCATTTATCAGATATATTCGATGTGTTATCATGGTTCATCTTCAGATAGACCTCCTCTGTACTCTGAGAGGAAAATGCAGTGAACGGAAGAGGCAATGGGGGGCTGGCGACCTGCCTTCAAAGGAACGACTGAAAATTAATTGAATTTAAACTGATCAGCAGCTCAGGCTGAAGTCAGAGACAGAAGGAGAACCAGTCAGAGCTTCAGACGCTGAGAAGATGAGATCTGTGTGTTTGGCCGTGGGGCTGCTCCTGCTGATGGTCGTCTTTTCAGATGCCACCCGTGAGTTTACAATATTTTAACACATTTTCTGGTTTTATTTGCAAACCCAGAAACAGATCACCAAACTTTTATCAGAAGTGGAAATGACTGAAGTAACTGTGTTTTGTTGATAATACTTTTTCACAAGTTAGACTTTCAGAGCAGTCTTTACAAATCTGAAAGGCCATGTAGTCGTTACATTTCCTTTCTGTCTTATTAACTGGGCCATATTTCATCTTTGTGGAAGAAACTGTAGTGCTTATTAATTACAGTACTATACTTGTGGTATTCAAGGTAAGATGACATAATTATAAAATATTACATATATTATATATTTATTATATTATAACACAAACATTACAGCGATAACTATACTAATAACAATTAGATGACAATTAGCTTTCAAAATCTTTGTCTTCTCTTCCTCAGCGCACTCCCTTGGTCATCCTGTTCAGTGCTGCTTCAGCTTCGAAAGTTTAAAAATTTCAGACAAAATCCTAAAAACTGAAAAAACATCTTCTGCCTGTCCAAAGTCAGGCTACATGTGAGTATCTGCCTTCAGGAAAAATAAATAAATAAATAAATAAATAAATAAGTGTGTGTGTGTGTGTGTGTGTGTGTGTGTATATAAATATTTACACACACACACACACACACACACACACACACACACATATATATATATATATATATATATTTCTGTATTAAATTTGGTTGCAGTAGATGAGACTCTCTTGACTGAAGGAAAATGATTCCAGCTCTAAATCACTACACAGCAGAGACTAACTGCACTAACTGTGTCTTTCAGGCTTACAACTCCCAGAGGCAGACTCTGCACGAAGGAAATGGGAGGAATTGGATATTATGAATCATCCGGACACGCCACTGTGTAAGTCTTTTCTGATCCTTTACTCATTGCATTATTTTTGATCTTCAATTGATTTGTTTAATGCTATAGATTAATGGCATAGGTCACACAGTGTCCATGTATAACCTTTTTTTTATTTTGCTCAGTGTGTTGTAGAACTTTTGAGAAGGTGAAGACATGATCAGAAATGATAGAAATTACAGTTTAGGTGCCATAAATCATTTTTCAGATTTTTTGAATTGCATCTTACGCAGTCATCATAAAATGTCAGAACTCAGAAATCTGTTTTGTAGTGCTTTTTTACTTTAGTCACACCCACTTGTGACAAACTTTTTTTTCCAAGATTTAAAATGCAAAATTTTAAAGTCCACACTTACCAGAGAGAGAGAGAGAGAGAGAGAGAGATTTAAATTAGGGCTGGACAAGTTAATGCGTTATGTTAACGCATTATGTACTTAACGTTGACAATTATTTTATCGCACATTAATGCAGACTTTTTATTACTCTTATTTTGAAAGTTCATTGCTTTTTTTTGTGCTGGACCACTTCCCCTCCCTCTAACAGGGAAACTCTACTAAACACAGATTGTTTGTGCTGCTCCCTGATAAAAGAAAAATGTTTCTGCTGGAGCCTGTTCAGAAAAAAAAAAAAAAAAAAAAAATTTGTAAATGTGAACTTGCTGTTGCTCGGAAGGGGCCTGTTCTAATGTTCTGATCGTGGCTCTGGACTCTGAGGGGAACTTGTTTTTCTATAACAAACTAGATAAAATGTGAATGCTCTGCAGTGGCAAATAGCTTTGGTTTTATATTTGATTGCATTAATGTTTAAGTTGAGATTTACAAGAAATATTTTAACTGCAGCTGTGGGACTGTGTTAAAGGGATACTGCTGTCATGTCGGGGGTGTAGATGGAGGACAGCTTACAGGAGAATTCTTGCAAAGTAAAGTCTTTAATCAGAACAGGCACAAGGAACACACGTAGAGCTCAAAACAGAACAGGAACTAAAACAAAAGGCTAACACCTTGAACTTAGCTGAGCTGCTAACATTAGCCTAGCCAAGCCTGAGCTTAGCCTTGAACCTTTACCTAGAACCTAACCCTTTGTAGAGTCGGTAGCTTTAGCAATTAGCTTAGCCGTTAGCTTAGCATTAGCTTAGCCTTGACCTTTAACCTATAACATAACCTTTAGCTGAATCGTTAGCTTTAGCACTTAGCTTAGCAGGTAGCCTAGCTCCTAAACATAACTGAAAACATAACCCATAACAGAACAGCCAGCACACAACGAAAAACTGCACCGAAGGGGAAGGAGCAATCACGGGTACTTGGCCGGTGTACAGTTCATCGGGCCAATCCAGCCCTTAGGGTTCCGCTAAAACCATAGCGGAGCGGTACAAGTCCGAAGACCGAACAAAGGAGATGTCCGTGGCTTGATGGCTTTGTGCCAGAGCGATGTCCGTGACTCGAAAGCTCTCCCGTTGCCACTAGGAGAGCAATGAGGAGTAGAGCACACTCCTTGACTTTGCCGGAGTCCACCGTGTGAGTGAGAACTCTTAACCAGAGCGTGCACACTGAAACAACTTCCAACTCCGCCCGAGCGTGGCTCGAGTATGAGAGATCCTCTCCTGCCACCAGAGGACCAGTCCTTAGTGGGGAAGTGCCACAGTTGGCTCAGAGGCTTTCAGCTCAACTGTAACAGATCACAGGCACAAGCACACAGAAACATGAACCATACAAACCCCAACATGCATAACAATACTCATGGGAGAATATTGGACATAGGATTTTGGTGACCACACGCCGTACCACTGTGACGGCGGTGCTTTTAACCTAAACATAACTTAATACACCTGTTGCTTCTCATCAGGTGCCTAGCAACCCAGCTAATGGTTTAACTACAAACACCTGGGTTGCAGACCCCTGATGAGAAGCAGAACATAAGCAAGCAATTCCAAACTAAGAGCGGCCTCTAGTGGCCGAAACCCAGACATCACAACTGCTGTTAAAAAGCTCCTTATTTGTTTAAAGTGTTTGCAAACCAAATGTTCTTGCACTTTTGGTCATATAGCCATACTTTTAAAATAAAAGTGCACGATACACCACTTTTGAATAAATGATTGAATTTTGGGTATAACAATGTGATTAATCATGATTGATTGCAGAAAAATCATGCATTACTTTAAATTAACACAGTGTTCCTATAGAGACACTAGTGGAAATTATCATTACTGTGATAGTTATGTTGTGGGTAATTATGTGACCTACAAAGTGAAGGTTTAAGGTGGAGAGACCACCCTAATCTATTTTAGTTTTGTGATTATGAAGCACATTTACATAAATTCCATTTTTGTAAAGTGTGTCTTTCATTTCTTTCAGGGATACAATAGATGGAGGAGGTTTCCACCACCAGGAGAACCTGCCGCCCTCTTCACAACATCAGACACCTAAACCACCTGTAACAGTCAGGGTTAAAAAACCTGACGGCAAGTTGTGCAAGTGGGAAGATGTTTTAGTTTTCCCTAAAAACATGTTTTAGAATTTAATAATGGTAGCAATTATTATTATTATTATTATTATTATTATTATTATTATTATTTGTAGTAGTAGTAGTAATAACTGGATTGCCTTTGTATACCCAAAATGCAGCTCCAGGTGTTTCACAAGAAAGTCAGTGACGTACCTGATGATTCAGGCACATTAATATAAGAGTTTCTATTTAACGTGTGGAGAAAATTTTGGCGAATGTGTTTCACAATAAAATGACAGATAAAATCTTTCTCCTCTTTCTCAGCTCGTGTCCCTGGCCCTCCTGGTCAGTGTTGTTCCAACTTCGTCAGTCTTAAAATTCCAGTCAAAGAAATCCTAAAGGTTGAAGAAACACCTTCTACCTGCTCAAATCCAGGATATGTGTGAGTATCTGCCTTCACAGGCCAACAACCTGCTCGTCAGGTGGACTGGAGAGGCTAAATTGCCCCCAGGTGTGAGAGTGTGTGTGTGTGTGTGTGTGTGTGTGTGTGTGTGTGTGTGTGGATGTATGTGGATGTGTGTGTTTGTGTGAGTGTGTGTGTGTGTGTGTGTGTTTGTGTGTCTGAGATATAGACTCCATTACTCCCCACCCTGGTTACAATAAGTAGCTCAGAAAATGGATTGATAAAATGGATGGATAGTGTGTTACTGTGTTATTATGTGATATAAATGCATTTGTTTCTGTATTAAATCTGACTTCCTGTTGAATATCAACAGTAGATGAGACTCTCTTGACTGAAGGTAAATGATTTCAGTTCTAAATCACCATACAGCAGAGACTAACTGCACTAACTGTGTCTTTCAGGGTTACAACTACCAAAGACAGGTTCTGCACGAAGGAAAACGTCCTACAGGAAAAAGAAGAAATTGCTGCAACTTCTGCACCATCCAGAAGCACCACTATGTAAAAGCCTTTTCTGACCCTTTAGTCACCACATGAGTTTTGACCTTCAGTCGATTGTTAGGTGACATATTGTTCTGGCACAGTCGGGCCGCAAAATATAAGGAAATACAAGAAAAGTACAAAACCCCAAACATATGTTTGGTTTATATTTATTACTTTTAAACTGGTTTAATCTTCAGAAGCCGGCCAGGCCAAAATAATAAACACAAAAAACACCTCTAACTAAGCCCCAGCACTAAAAAAACTAACCTAATCGCAAAAAAGGAACATAAATACATGTTCTTACCTAACTCCCAAAACCAGTAGAAAACTAACTCAACCAAAATGGCATTAACTTCCTACTAACCACAACTACCAAGTGTTATTCACAAACAGTGACTTTTTGGGGAAAAGACAAAAGACACTCATCCCACCACCAACAGAAACCAAAAATGGCACAAAACACAGGACATAACACCCCCTCCTGTAAGGGTGAACATCAGGTTCACAACTTTCACAATGACAGCCAGATAATGAGTCAGCCACAACATTTTCAGAACCTTTCTTGTGCTGAATGCTTAAGTTAAAACCTTGTGCAGTCAAGGGCCATCGTATAAGCTAGTGGTTGCGGTTTGACATGCAGTATAAAGAACACTACGGGATTGTGCTCAGGATCAGAGCTAGAACCAATATAAACCTCAAAGTGTTGGAGGGCAAGCATAAAGACGAGAGCTTCCTTCTCAGTCGTGCTATAATTCATCTGATGATGGTTAAACTTATGAGAGAAAAAACTAACATGATGATCTATGCCATTAGCATCGAATTAGGACAGCATCTGTATTAGTTCCACTGGCGTCTACTTCAGGTTTGAAGAGTTTTGTGAAATATTTTGTGAAATAATCATGTATTATTTTAACGTTTTTTTTTTTTTTTGCGCAGCGTGTGATGTCGAACTGGTGACGTGATCACACCCTACAGAAATTACAGTTTAGGTCCTATAAATCATTTTTCAGATTTTTGAATAAACTGCATCTTACACAGCCATCATAAAAATGTCAGAACTCAACACAAGTCACAAACTCTCGAAGAATTTTGTTTGCAGCAAAAGATTTTAAAAGCAACTTTAGTTCTGAAAATTAAGACATCTATTGTACTTTTGACAACATTCATGAATATGTGATACTGGCTGATTCTTCAAATTATTTTAATCAAAATAAGCTTTTCTTTATATTTTTGTACATACAAAAATGATGCTAGTCAATATATTACAAATGACTTTATAATAAGAGTTGTGTTCTTGCATAGTGTGTTCTTGAATAAATAAAATGAATTAGATTTTAATCATCTGTTGTGTTCAATCCTTTATCTGGAGTGTCTTCAAAATTAACTTAACAATTCAATTTTTACACCAGCGATATCTCACCAGAGATATTTTAAGTTTGAAAACATTTGCAGATCTGTGCAAACGTCTAATTTGCATACCTAAATCATTTTCAAATATTTCAGATATTTCAAATAAATCAGATTTTTTTAAGGATATCTGTAGTAGCTGCCAAATATTCATAATGAACTCTGTGAAAGTGAAAGTTTGAGGAGGGAGATCACAGACAAGAACATCACCAGCATTGCTGAGCACGTTTAATGTAAACCTGCTGGTAATATTATTTAGTAATATTATTGTAATTTGATTACTGTATTAATTCATTACCTGTGATAGAATACAGTTATTTTTGTGTTGTGATTGTGTAGCACCTTTATACACATTTTATTACCCAACTCTGACTGTGTCTTTCATGTCTTTCAGGGATACAATAAATGGAGGAGGTTTCCACCACCAGGAGAACCCGCCGCCCACTTCCCAACATCAGACACCTAAACCACCACAAAGTCAAAGTCAAAGTAAACTTTATTGTCATCTCAGCTCTATACAGCTCTAGAATACACACACACACACACATACACACACACACACACACACACACACACACACACAGTTTATAAATAACTATATTCTCTAAACTAGAAGTAAAAATGTGCAATTTAGTACAAGGGTAAGGACTTTTTCTAATGCAGTAATTGTGGAAGATGTCCTGTAGTGTGGGGAAAGATGTTCCGATGATGTTTCCAGCTGTTTAAACAATCCACTGCAGGCTCTTTCATTCTGCAGCGCTGGAACTGCTGTACCAAACAGAGATGCAGCTGGTCAGGAACATCAGGGTTAAAACAATCAGGGTTAAAAACCCCAATGGCAAGATGCCTCAGTCTTCCCAAATAACATGTTCTATAAGTGAATAGTGGTAGCAATAATATTATTAGTAGTATTATTATAATTTGTAACTGAGGTGATAACTCTATTGCCCTTTTTACACTAGAATGCAGCTCCAGGTGTTTCATGGAAAAATATATAATGTATTTGATGATTCAAGTGCCTTAATTTGATCTTGAACAGTTTCTATTTAACACGTGGTTTTTGTTCTGGTGTAGGCTGTAATGGAGAAGAAACGATATTGCTTTTGAAGTTACTCAAGCTTTAACTAAATTGTTTTCTACTTCTCCTTTTCAGCCGATGATATCAGTCATGGTGGTCAGTGCTGTTCCTCCTTTTCCACTTTGGAAATTCCAGTCAAAGACATCATTAAAGTTGAAAAAACGCCTCCCAGCTGCGCAAACCCAGGCTTTGTGTGAGTATCTGCCTTTAGACGATTTACATGTAAGTTACTGTCTTATTGTGTGATTTAAACACATTTGTCACTGTTTTAAATGTGATCAGAATAGAAGCAGTCTGTTAACATAAAGAATGCACATATTCTTTGCATACAGTACAATTCACGATATATAGATTATATAAAAGACAAATGAGACACATATAGTGTGTGGTAGTGCATAAAACAATAATGTGCATCAGGTATGGGAATAAAAACAAGAGTTGCTGTGGCACACCAGATGATGGTACTGGTCAGCTATTTATAAGGATGATGGTATGAAGAAAGAAACTGCTCTTGTGTCTGGTAGTCTTGATATAAAGGGTTCTGTAACCCCTGCCAGTGGAGGAATTAAAAAATTCCTGAGGGTGGACAGGGGAACACCAGTGATTACTTTCAGCTGTCTTCACTTTTTTCCATACTTTTCTTCCATGAAATGTATTGTTTTGGGGCTGGCCGGGACTATAATGGATATGTGCAGGATGGATTTGATGACTGCAGCACAAAATGGGCTCAACAGCTTGTGCGGCAAACCAGACTTTCTAAATCGCTGATGAATACCAGCAGATAAAACTTTCAAAAGTGAAAGAAAATGTCGGAAACCTTGAGCCCCTACAGCATGTGTTAACTGTGCAATTCATTTATTTCAGAGTTACGACACCTGGAGGGCAGGTCTGCAAGGAGAAAGACATTGTAGCATCCTCTACCCACCAGCCAAGAAATGTGCAATCTGATTCCTTTAGAGTTATAACAACTAAGGATAAGTCAGACCAGGAGGAGAACCTCCCAGTGTCCTCTATAAAGCAGCAGACAACTGTGCCTTCAGAGTCTTTCAAGGTTACAGCAGATATGGGCAGTCTGGACAAGGAGGAAGACCTTTCAGTGTCCTCTATAAAGCAGCAGACAACTGTGCCTTCAGAGTCTTTCAAGGCTACAGCAGGTAGAGGCAACTTGGACGAGGAGGAAGACTTCCCAGTGTCTTCTGTAAAGCAACAGACAACTGTGCCTTCAGAGTCTTTCAGTGTTACAACAGCTAGGGACAAGTTGGACACAGAGAAAGATGTCCTAGTGTCCACTGCACAGCAGAAGATGAATGTGCCCCTCAAATCTTTCAAGGTTACAAGAAGTACTGGCAATATGGACAGTAATGAAGACGCGCCAGTGTCCCCTACACAGCAGCAGAGTACTGAAACAAAAATGACTTCCAGAGTTACAGCTGTACACAGGTTCTGCACAACATTATTAATGGAGAGCTTCATAGAAAGCTAGGTTTCAGTTCTGCAGTTTCTACGCAACCAAAACCAAAAAAAAAAACTGTCTTCTGTGTGTGTGATCTGATAGAGTTCTAGTGGAGGACGAACTCTATCTCTGCTAGAATCCTAGTCTTCAATCTCATTTTAATTTCGGCTTACTAGTATGAGGGGTGTGTTTTCTTGTGAACTATAAAGCACAGATAAGAGCGTCTGCCAAATACTGTAAATGAAATGTTAATGTAAAAGTTTGAAATTATCCTTAAATCATCACAAGTCTGGTAGCAATGTATTGCTTCTGTTCAGTACTATCTGTGCTTGTTTGATGCTGTGGATTATGAAATAACAGCACCATAAATTGCAAGTCAATAATTGTCACAGGTGTAGGAGTAGTTACTGAGGCTTAATCAAGATAGTAGTTACTACTAGGTTTAATTAAGAAAAGGAATGATTAATCGAACACTTGATTCATATTGTTCTCTGAACAATTATAATAAGTTAAGACAGTTATAATAAGATTAATCCCGAGGGAAATTCTTTTGTCATAAACATGTGCAGTTAGGTAGACCAAATGAAACATATCAATATAATGACAACCACAAAGATATAACTACACATATACATTTAAAAACAGGCGTGATTCTTGGTTTGGGTTTGTAGGATTACAAATTTAAGAAACTATTTAAAATATGCTGATCTTATGATCTTATGCATTGCCTTTGCTTTGTTTCCTTGCTGTTTGATACATATATTGAATTTACTGTGTATGACCTCCTGCCTGTTTCTGACCTTGTTTGTGCATTGACACTTTGAGTGTCAATTGAGTGTTTCATTGTATGTATATATGTCTTGTAAATAGTTCAAAAGGTCACTGTTTGTAAATTACTCTCGGTAGCTGTGGTTAGAAGGAAGTCAACACAATTTTGGTTGAGTTAGGGAGGGTAAGAATTTCTTTTGCTTATTATTTGTTTATTATATTGGCCTGGTCAGCTTGTGAAGCTTAAACCACTTTAAAACAAATAAATGTAAAGCAAACACACGTTTGGGGTTTTGCATGTTGCGACCCTATCAGAACTGGTCTGTAGCATTTGTGGCAGCACTAGGTGGAATGTATATCGTGATTATGAGCACGGTGGTGAATTTGCGTGGTAAACAAAATAGCTTTCATCTGAGCGTCAAACTCCAGCAGATATTAGCAGTAACTAAAGGCGAGCACAACATTCACTCAAAATTCAGTGTTGATGTAAACACACAAGCCCCTTTCTTGAGTCTTACCGGACAGCTACATTTGCTAACTTTAAATGACAATACAGTAATCAGTAACTTTATTATGAATAGACTGAGTTGCAGACCTGATGAGCTCTGTGTTCATCAGATACATCCGGTGCTGACACTGGTCACCTTTACACCAGAAGCTTTAGCTTTGTGCTTCAAGAGGAAAATGTGGTGAGCACTGGGGGCACAACCACTTGCCCTTGAAATGAACACTTAAAGATAAAGTGAATTTAAAATAGAGAAGCAGTCAGAGCTTCTCTATGCAGAGAAGATGATGAGCTGTGTGTGTGTGTGTATGTGTGCTCCTTGGGCTGGTCTGGCTAAAAGGAGTCTCCTCAGCAGTGTTCTCATATGGGGATGAGTTTGCAAGCTTATAACACACCTTCTGCCTTTTAAAGCAGATACAGGGACAGTATGACTAATTAATTAATTAAAAAAAACATAAAAGGAATTATTGCTCACACTTTAAATTAAGTGTCTCTTATAACTGCGTTGTAACACTTTAACAATACATGTAACTACTTTTGTATATTCACTATTACAGCTGGATTACTCTAGTAAAGCTCATGTAATTATACGCATGTGTATCAACTTCAGGTTTTTACTCACGTAATTATATGTAATTGCATTAAGGTACACCTGTGTGATAAGATGAGTACTGAAGCTGATAGATCTGATACACACAAGCTGTACTAAGTAGTAAGTAGTAATAGTAATAGTAGTAGTAGTAGGAGTAGAAGTAGCAGTAGTAGTGATAGTAGTAGCAGCAGTAGTAGCAGCAATAGCAGAAGTAGTAGTAGCAGTAGTAGTAGAGGCAGTAATAGTAGTAGTGGTAGTAGTACTAAGAGTAGTAATAGCAATAGTAGTAGTAATAGTAGTAGTAGTAGTAGTAGTAATATGAGTAGTAATAGTACTAGTAGGAAAAGTAGTAGTAATAGAAGTAGTAGTAGTAGTAGTAATAGTAGAAGTAGAAGTAGCAGTTGTAGTAATAGTAGTAGAAGTATTAGTAGTAGTAGCAGTAATAGTGGCATTAGAAGTAGTAGTAGTAATAGTAATAGTAGTAGTAGTAGTAGCAGTTGTAGTAATAGTAGTAGAAGTATTAGTAGTAGTAGCAGTAATAGTGGCATTAGAAGTAGTAGTAGTAATAGTAATAGTAGTAGTAGTAGTAGCAGTTGTAGTAATAGTAGTAGTAGTATTAGTAGTAGTAGCAGTAATAGTAGTAGTAGAAGTAGTAGTAATAGTAATAGAAGTAGTGGCAGTAATTGTAGTAGTAGTTGTAGTAGTGGTAGTAGTAATAGTAGTAGTAGTTGTAGTAGTAGTAGTAATAGTAGAAGTAGTAGTAATAGTAATAGTAATAATAGTGCATCATAATGAGAACACAGGTTGACGATTTTGAGGCTCATTCAAACCTTGAATGCATTCATTTTAGTGGAAGTGATGACAGTGTATTGTGCGGCCCTGTTGTCAGCGACGGCGCGGTGGTGTTCTCTGGAGCGCTGGGTGGCGCCAGCACCAGAGTGGCAGGTGGTGCTGTTGTCTGTGGCGACGTTCTCCAGAGCACCTGGCAGTGCTGTCCTCTGCGACGACTCAGCGACTTTCTCCAGGGTGTCGAGCAGCTCTGCAGTAGCAGGTGGCTGGGCAGAGCTCTCCGGGGCGTTGTGTGGCTCCGTCATATCTGCTGCGGCCCCAGGTGGCATCCCAGCGTCCAGGAGGAGCAGCCACATAGGCCAGAGAGAAGTGAGGGAGCTCGGGGACAGGTGCAGGCTCAGGACGAGGCGGAGGAGGGCAGGACTCCGGCTGACCAGGCTTGACAGCAGAAACCTGGGCCCAGGTTGGCGCAGTCCTCGGGGAAGCGCCACGCATTGGGGCACCAAATGCACCATCCCAGTTCTGGGACAGGTCCACTCTGCTTCCCCTGCCTTACCGGAGCAGAAGACAGGTGGCACCGTGGCTGGTGCATGTCCCCCGAGGCTGTACCTTCTGTGATGAACACCCAATATACAAGGTCCAGGTGTTCCATCAATGGCACTCTGCTGCTGGCCTCTTCCACCAACTTGCATGTTCACTTTTTCCTCTGCATTTTAACTTTTTTTCTTTTTTCTAATCTAAGAAAAGAAGGCCAGAGGAGTGCCAGTTCTTCAAGAAATAGGTGTGTGTGTGTGTTTGTGTGTGTGTCTGCGCATGAACAGCTGTTTTTCATACTAAGCTTTTTTGTTTGTCATCTCAATGTTCATTTTGTGCTTTTATACATATACATATATATATTTTGCAGACCTACCTGATGACTCATGCATTGCTTTTACACATCAGAGGGTTCGTCTTCACACTCTGCACTTCGAGAGGAAGATGTGGTGAAGGTGGGGGCACTGGGAGGCAGAGCTACCTGCCCTAAAAATAAATAAAGTGATGTACAATGAACTTATAAAGAAAGAAAGACTAACCAGTTCAAACCAGTGTGAACTTCAGACGCCTGCAGAGAAGATGAAGATGAGCTGTGTGTGTTTGGTCCTGGGGCTGGTCCTGCTGATGGTGGTCTCCTCAGAGTCAAGTGAGTTCACAACATTTTAACACATTTCAACAAATTTTAACACATATCTCAGCTTTACAGGGACAAACAGAATGTGACAGATATAATAAAGTAATAATGTGATGTGCAATAATGGTAAGAAATATATTGTTAATAATTAATAATTACTACTATTAATAACTATTAATTTATACCATTATTAACTAGAATTACAGCAATCAGCAATAAAACTATTACAGATACTGTCCTGTTTTTTACTTCATTAAGTTAGAGCATTTTATGTGTTTGAGGCTCTTTCATTTAGCCCTGAATTTCTCTTTATCATGTGCTGTCTGGTCAGGTTTTGGTTGTAGTGGAGGTGATTAAACTATAGTGGGTTTTGCAGTTACTACCACAAGTTAAAAATATCTGCTCCTCTTCCTCAGTGCGTGCCTCCAACCAGCCTGTCCAGTGCTGTTTCTCCTTCATCAAGTTTAAAATTCCAGCCAAACAAATAATAAAAATGGACAAAATCCCATCTGACTGCCCCAAGCCAGGCTACATGTGAGTATCTACTTTTAGAAGACATATATGGGGGTGTGTGTGTGTGTGTTTGTGTGTGTGTGTAAACATATACACACACACACACACAGACACACACACACACACAGACACACACACACACCCATATATGTTTTCTAAAAGTAGATACTCACATGTATATATATATATATATATATATATATATATATATACACACACACACACACATATATATAGACATTCACACACGTGAGTATCTACTTTTAGA
>JBBPCZ010170375.1:0-15000 GCA_037974445.1 Brycinus macrolepidotus
AACAGATGTTAAGCAGTGTGTATTAGATATTAAGCTGTGCTGGTAACAGATGTCAAGCAGTGTGTATTAGATATTAAACTGTGCTGGTAACAGATGTTAAGCAGTGTGTATTAGATATTAAGCTGTGCTGGTAACAGATGTGAAGCAGTGTGTATTAGATATTAAGCTGTGGAGGTAACAGATGTCAAGCAGTGTGTATTAGATATTAAGCTGTGCTGGTAACAGATGTGAAGCAGTGTGTATTAGATATTAAGCTGTGGAGGTAACAGATGTTAAGCAGTGTGTATTAGATATTAAGCTGTGCTGGTAACAGATGTTAAGCAGTGTGTGTAACATATGTTAAGCTGTGTGAAACAGCTCACTTAAGGTGTGAAGCAGTTGCGTAAGCAGCACTAAGTGTTGTTTATTTGTCGTGTTGTTTTGACTCACAGTAAAGAACATTCATCAATGAAAAGGACAGTCGACTTTTCATCAGACAGACATCTCTCTTATTTTCTCTCTCCCTTTCTTTTACTCTTATTTCTGTTTCTCTCTTTCATTTTCTTTTGTTTTTATTTCTCTGACTCTCTTTTCTCCTATTTTTCTCTCTGTCTCTCTCCCTTTTCTTTTTCTTTTTTTCCTTCTTTTTGTCCCTCTCTCTCTCTATATACCCCCTTTTTTCTTTTCTTTCTTTCTCTGTCTCATATTCTCTCTCTCTCTATCTCTCTCTCTCTCTCTTTCTCTCTGTCTCTCTGTCTCTCTCTAGGCTAATGGGTTGGATGCCACTAAGCACTACCTGCGTCTGAAGTTCCTGATTGAGGCGCAAGTTCAGTTCTACATCCCCAAACCGGAGGAGGACGTTTACGATCTGGTACATTTAGGGTTATAACTATCAGTCTGTTTTACATCATTATTCAGAGTTAATTTCAGAGAATAATTTCACACTGTTGCATTTTCGTTCTGCATGGATGGGCTCGAGTCTGCACCTCCGACTTATATCTTATTGCTTTGACTTCAAAATACTGAAAATGTATCTTCAAAGTCTTTTATCTCTGAGAAGCCATGTGCTGGACACTGTGTTCAAAAACCCACACGGACATTGCTCTTTTAAATCCCTTTTTGCTGCCACCTGCCGGTCAGTCTATGATACTGCAGCAACAGAGGCCTGTGATAACAAGTACGGACCTACAGCGTATACGTGAGCACATTCGCTGGTAACTGAATCAGCCTGCAAATGCACTGATTTAATCAACTTATCAATTAATGAATGTACTAATCTAGAACCATCACACCCTTAGACGTTACACTAGCGATACCATAGTCACGCTTATGTCTGAATGATTTAAGATTTGTAGCTTCTCTGAAATGAGTGGAGAAGTCTTGTGAAGAGTGCAGACTCCAAACTTTCACTCCAGTCTAGATTATATATTATTACAACAAACAGCAGAGCGAAGAATGAAAAAAGCACTCTCGTGGCCTCTCTCTCTCTTTGCTTTGCTCAGTGCTTCTCTTGTTGTGCCTATCCCTGACCCACAGCCAGACAGAATTACAGACTAAATGGAAATGATCTCTCTTTCTTCTCAGCTTTATAAGGAAATTGAGCTGTGTTCCAAGATCAGGAAGGTCATTCAGTTTGACCGGGACGAGTCCTGCATGATTGGATACGGTAAGACTGTAACAAATCATCCAAATGTTGATTTTTATGACTAATTATTACACAATGTTTTGCGTGTGTTCTTGGTATAATTGCAATCTATGATATTTTATCATACGATACCATACAATAAGATGCGACGCAGTATGATATGATACGATATGGTACAGTATGATATACGATAGATATGATGCAATACAGTATGATACAATATGACATAATAAGATACATTACAGTACTATAGGATACAGTATGATTCGATACAAAGCAATATGATACAATACAATACAGTTTGACACGCTACGATACATTACAGTACAATACGATATGATTCAATCCGATACAATACAGTATGATACAGCATGATAAGATACAAAATGATAAAATACATTGATAACAGTGCAATATGATATGATTCGATACGATACAATACATTACACTACAATACAGTATATATGAAACAGTATGGTACGATATGATGTGGTATAATATGTTGCAATACAATACGATAGAATACAATATGATACGATAGGATGCGATACAATGTGAAATGAGACGATATGGTGCGATACAGTATGATGTGGTACAGTAAAATACGAAATGACATGATACAGTATGGTGCAATATTGTGCTGAAAAATATTGCAATACTACACTGTATCGTTTTCTCTACAATATATGCTACAGTACATCACGATACAATAAATACAGTGTGATGTAATATGATGGGTTATTATTGTATTCAGTGCAATGTGATAACATCTCCATACATCACAATACAGTGTGATACATTATTATACAAAGTTGCAAACCACTGCATTAATGTACTGTATGATTTGATCTAATGAAAGGCTGGACAATACTTTGAAAATGTCGCATTCTGATATTTTGTTTTTGCATTAAACATTGCAATATTTGGGAAACAAATTTTTCCAAACTTCTAAGTTTTCCAAAGTATAAAAATTATAAGAAAAAAACCAATACTAAAATCCTAAAATGAATAGCTAATAATCATTCTAGTGATAGAAAGGGTGTGTTTATATAATATTCAAGTTCAGACAGCATGATATTTCAATTATGTTGCTACGTATTGCGATTGTGACATGCCTTCCATTATATTGGAAACACATCAGTGAGCCTTTGGGATTTTTTGGTCAAAAATCTTGGCCTGACTTGGCTCACGCAGATTCCTTGGTTTATCCGAACATCCGTCAGGATGTTCACCACAATAAAACATTCAGCGATTGGTTGGAGGATCATTATTGCAGCCGTATGGGACGTCCCAAGGGAGTGTGGTGTATGGGACGGTGTTAAGTCACAATAAAAGCATGTGCAGTCTCAAATAGGCATAGAATGTAAACACACTAAATAAATGTGAACATAAATACGAATAGCGAGGTGGAGGGTCTGTTGTTGTAATGAATTCTGAGGCTAATATTTGCCCCTCTCTCTATCTCGGACAGGTTTCTCTATCTCGGTGGTGGAGGATGACAGCGTGCAGCAGCTCTACATCACTGATGTGAAAGCAGGAGGATTAGCGTTTGCTAAAGGTTCATTACTCCTCTTCTTTGCTTCATTAGCGTCTCTTTCTCTTCTCCCCCACGCTCTCTCCGTGCTCCAGGCTGTGTGTTTCTGCAGACGCTCGGGGATCCGTAATGGGTGTTATTGCTGTTGCCGCGCTGCATTACATAACAAGCGCACTCAGAGCTTTGTGGGGGTTCAGCGAGGCTTGAATTAGCCATGCTAGCTGACTCACACTCTGCACCGGAGGAAGAGGAAGCACCATTACATCACCCCGGCCCCATTATTTTAGACTTGCAGCAATTTTCTGGGTGCTATGCTATCCGTGGGACTGCGAGAATCAGGGCTGGTCTGAGCACGTCTGCAGAACTTTGCACCAAAGCTCAAAAATGACAAGATGCCCCGCAGAACCATAAGATTTATGGTGGGTCAGGTTACTGTTGAGACCAGCAGAACCACTCCTGGTTGGGTTACCAGAACCAGTAGGTCCAGTTGGTTTATTGGCAGAGCCAATAGAACCAAGGTGAACTGGGTTATAAACAGATCCAAAAGAAGTACAGTGGTATGGGAAATTGTCACATCTAGCACAACCGTGGTGAGTTGGGTTAAAAGGACCAGCTGGATTATTGGCAGAAGTAACAAAACCAAAGTGAGTCAAGTTACCAAAAGAACCATGATGGGTTTGGTTACTTGTGAAAACATCACATTAAATCTAGTTAAATCAAGTGTGCTGGACATAATCAATCCATTCGGTTCCTTACATGAGATCCACATAGAACTAGCAGAGGTTTGCAAAATACATGCTATCCATAGGACAGCAAGAATCGGGGCCAGTCTGAGCATGTCTGCTGAACGGCTTCCTAAACTAAAAAATAACTTTTGTTGGATGCCGTTATTTAAAGGATACCTAGATAGGGGCTTCATAACACATACTGAATAATAATAAAGCACTGATTGTTTTTAAGTAATAATATTGAACTCAGAATTTGCAAAATGACATGTTTTTGGGAAGTGACATTCTATACTATACTACCATTTATAACACTGTAATAAAGCATCATTTCTAGTTAATGGAACATGGAAGAGGCCTTGTTAAGAACACCATGTCATTTCTTTACATGGCATATTTTCCCACATCACTTTATTTTTTAAGGGCATGTTTCATAGAACTAGGTCCCTGCTTTCTAAGTTTACTTGGAAACTAAGCTTTATAGAAGTGTTGTAAATGGCACAAATGTCCCATACTTTGGCTAAAGGGCCCTAAAGTCAGTGCAATGTGATTTACTTTAGAAAATGTCTTATGAATACTGATATAAACTGTTCAGAAATTGCATTGCTTTTTTAATGCGTTATTCTTATGTTTCTGTCATTAAGTACCAAGGCAGATACCCATGAAATGAAGTGTTATTTTACATTTTTTTAAAATTATGTAAAATAGAACAAGGTCATGTTTCTTTGCAAGCCTTGAGGCTGAAGCTTTAGCATAGCTAAGTTTTGCTAGTTAGTTTAAGAGTTCTCTGTATCAGATATAATGTTATTTACGATGTAGGCCCTTTAACACTAGCCATGCTATGTCTAGCAAAGAGCACCATAAACATTCAAAATGGGACATTACAAGTAGATGTGAATAGATAAGCTCATAAAGGCCATGTCAATGAAAAAAAGACATTTGAGCAGCAGATCAGTAGAGCCTGCTGTAAAAATGCCATGTGGACCACCACCGTAGAAGATGGTAGGGTGACAAAAAGCCTCATGCCCAGACTTGCTAATGCTTCTGAAACTCATTTGAGGGTCCTATTGCTGTTATTTCACACTTTTTAAAGAAACTGCGTCAGCCTCTGGCCCTGTAGACCAGGAGCATGCGGAAGTTAGAGACCACAAGAGTGATCCCTGCTGCCTTCTGGACCTGCCTGACCACTTTGGAGCTATTTGGTTCTACCTCTGCCAAATATAACCAATTAGCCAAGACATGTTTAATGTCAAAGGTTTGCTTCTTTAGCAATAAGGCTAATGGAAAGTTTACACTCGTACACTTCATGTGGAGTCAGCAAGTGAAACTTTTAAAAGTCTCTGCAAGACATTGCTCTTCTCTCTCAGAACTTACCTCAACCACAGAGAGGCTAGGTACCTGCAACCTTTATCCACTAGAGAAGGAATGTATTTTGTTCCCCACTCAGGCCCCGTGTGATAAGACTAAACTTCCACCAACCAAAACGCATTTATTATTTTTAGCTAGCAAAGGTGGTTCAGCTGTAAGCCAAATAGTTGAGTTCAGGCCTTTGTGGACAGCTGGACCTCCAAAAAATACCCTTTGTTCTTAAGTCGACCAGACTTTCCCCGGGAAGGAACCGCGATTCTCAAGAATCGCATCTTGAGCCACAAATTGCACACTTTGGATGTCACACTTCAGTGGAGCTTCCATTCAGTGCCCCTGGAGATCTCCGCTCTGCCCTGCAAGCCGCTCAGCCTTCTGCCCGCTAACAAACAAACATTTGTCTTAAAGTTAGACTGTGTATCTGGGCAGTGTTGTGTTTAGCTAAGGATTAATGCTGTATATGTTACGCTTGGTTAGCTTTAAGCTATGTAATCATTGCTATTTGGCTGATTAGATTAGCTGATTTAACCAAGGAATTTCAGCGCACAGCTCTGATCTCCTTGTTGGTGTCACTTTCAGATGCGTGTGGACAAGCAAGCCTATTGCATGCAATATCCCTCTCTCTCTCTCTCACTCTCTCTCTCTCCCTCTCCCTCTCCCTCTCTCTCTCTCTCTCTTTCCTTTTTCATACTAACAAGGTCAGCTCCACAGTGATTTCCAGTCAATGGGAGTGAGTCTGAGTTAATATAACATTTTCCTCTAGTAAATGTTATCTTAAACTCAGACATTGGTTGTATATGATGCTGCCTTTGCAACTAAAAAATAACATGGTTTAATTCTGCCATTCTGTTTTTGAATGCTTGTATAATGGGATAAATTCCAATCCCCTCCAAAAGCTTGGCCATTGTTCTCCACCACATACAGAAGACAAATAGCCATATAAATAGAGAGACTATAAATTCCAAATTAAAGTGCTGAAACACAAATTGGGAGTTCATAAATTCCATAGGTACGGGTTACACAGGTAAGTGCATAACTCCCTCTCTTCTGAACTCCCCCCTGCGCATTCCTACAAATGCGCACACACACACACACACACACATAGTTTTGTCTACTTGATTACTCAACAACCATACGGCATTGTCCTGTTAAATGATCTTTACTCACCACTGATTGTGTTACTGGTCTGTGTCCATAAACGCCAGTTTATTGAACCCTGTGTCTGTTGTTATTACTGAGGTATGAAGTGAAGCCAGGATTCTATTGCTGAACTTTTAACTTTCAGAACTCAAGTCATTATTATTAATTTAAAAAAAAAATTGGAGGCAGAATAATGGACTTAATTAATAAATCTAATAAATAATTAACATTTTAATATGAATTCAAATTGCAATAATTAGTAGGTGCTAGTAATTTCATGAGAATGATTACTTAATGAGAATTATACCAGCAGCACTTATATTGCTAATTGGTGGGGTATAAGCTTCCATATCCTCTTAGCTACACTGTAGCTAGGGTACGAATTACTTAACATGAACTGTAATTTATGGGAGCGTTTTGATGTTTTGCAGGTTTGAATGCAGGCGATGAGATCCTGCAGCTCAACGGGAAGAACTCCAGCACACTGACCTTCTCCGACATGAAGGCTGCGTTCTCTCAGGCGTCCCTCTCGCTCACAGTGAACACACTGCCCCTAGTGGACCGGAGACAGCACTGCTTCCTACCTCCAAGGCGATCCGACTCTGTACAGCACCTCTACACTGACATCTTCTCCCAGAACCAAGGTGAGTTGGGTTAGGACCAGCAGAACCACCAGAATCAGGATTGGTCACTGGGTACTGTCAGAACTAGCATAACCAGGATGAGTTGAGTTACCAGAAGCAGTAAATCCAACTGGTTTATTCAGAGAACTAACAAAACCAAGGTGAGCTGGGTTAGCAACAGAACCAAAAGAACCATGGTGAATTTGGTTACTGTCAAAACCATCAGATTCAGGGTGAGCTGGGTTGCAAAAACCAGTAGATTGAGCTGGACTATTGGCAGAACAAGGTGAGTTTGGTTGCTAAAAGAACCATGTTGGGTTTGGTTATTGCACAAACATCACATAGTTCAATCAAGCATGCTAAACATTAACAATCCATTCAGTTCCTTATGTTATTGGCAGTAGATCCAGCTGGATTATTGGCAGAACTGGCAGAACCAGGATAAACTGGGTTACTGTGAATATTTGGGTCATTGGCAAAACCAACAGAACCAAAGACAAGGTTCCCATCAGAACAGAACCAGTGTCAGGCTGCTTATTGGGATATCAGGAAAACAAGGGTGGTTGGCTTGTTAGCAGAGTCAGCAGAGTGTGCATTTCTGGCACAACCAACAGAACCAGTGCAACCAGTTGCTGGCAGAGAAAGGAAGGTTACCATGAGAACTAGTAGGACCAGGTTGAAGTGAAATGATCCAGAAGAGCAATGAGAATCACAGTGAGTTGAGTTATTGGCAGGATCAGGAAGTATTACCCTTATAATCAGTAAGATCAGTCCATCTGTTTACAGCACAGTGTAGTTCTGAATATAGAGATCAGCTTCACTCTGTATCGACATTTTCTCTTCTCAGAGGAGATCCTGGATGATGGAGTTGGACTTATCTCAGAGACTTCAGGGGATAGTCTGGATGATGAGTCCGAGCTGTTTAGTGAATACGACGACTACAGGAAGGTAGAGATTTTTTTACATTTTCCAGAACATTACAGCGTTTTATACAACATCACTGTGGTCCAACAGATTATTGTGGCACAATAATAGTTTTCACTATATTACTGTGGTCCAGTCATAATGTTTCTGTATATGACTGTGGTCCAGTCACAGTTTTCAGAACATTACTGTGGTTTGAACACAATTTGTCGTAAATAGTACCACAGTATATTACTGTGGTCCAGCCATAATTGTACAGTATATTACTGTGGCACAGTCATACATTTACAGTATATTACTGTGGTCCAGTCACAGTTTGGAGTGTATTACTGTGTTTAAATCACAGTTTTACAGCACATGTCTACTGTCACATCATCATTTAACTGTATAGTACTACGATCTCTACTTGCATGGAATTAGTTTGAAATGTTCAAACTCTACATATATGCACACATACATGCCGAGAATAACCGTCTGAAGTTGTAAGAGGTTTGCAGGGGCATGCTGGTGCTCCAGGCTGCAGTGCTTTTCTGCCCACGCTCCACTATATTCAGAGCCGCAATATCCATCTCGCTGAAACTGTCTCCAAGAAACAGTAAAAGTCTGCTGGAGAGCGGCCGCTAGTGACTATACTCTACCATCTGTCGCATGTCCCTCTGAAACCAAGAGCTTTGTGCATTTTACCACGTCCACAACACGCGCTTTAATCCTTTCCAATTTGCATGCTTTTATAACCCGAGCCTAGCTCTGGTCCACCCGCAGACAGGGAAGCAATTTTAGTTGCTCATTTGGGACTTTTGTTTTGTCAAAGGTAAAGGTTGGGGAATGCTTGAATTCCATTATGTTTTGCAATAACATCCAGATTTGATGCATTTGTACTGTGGAACTGAGGAGAGACAGTGTTCCCAAGTGAAGCAGGTGGGATGTGCCAGGTGACAATGGCCGAGGAGAATTTTTTGAGCTGATAAGATCAAACAAGCAAACGTTACTCACTGCTGCCCTCTAAAGGCGTTATTAGTAAACATCAAATAAACAAACATTATTCACTGCGGTCCTCTAAAGGTGTTATTAACAAATACCAACTAAATAAGCGTTTCTCACCACCGCCCTCTAATGGCATTTTTAACAAACATCAAATAAACAAACATTGCTCACTGCCACCCTCTAAAGGTGTCATTAACATCAAATAAACAAACACTACTCTAAAGGTGTATTTAACAAACAAAATAAAGAAACATTGCAAAATTGCTACTTTTTTACCATTGTCCTGCTGGGTGATCAATTCGCTAAAAGTAAAACTAATTTAAAATGGTCTCTAGTTTCCACAAATAGGAGCTCAGGCTGATTTCTGTGGCCATAACTCTTTTTCTCTGTCCACTTGAGAACAAAGGCAAACATTTTCTCCCTCAGAAGTGGCTACTCTATGTCTGAGGTAATCCAGAGGGGGGGAGGGTTGTGCTGGAGGGGTATTGTAGACGCTAATTAGCTGTTTAAACTGAGCACCAGTGATCCAGAAAGCCCTTTGATTTGTGTTTGCCTTGTGATTCATTCTAATAGATTAATTAGGGGATGTCATTAAGATTATTTCATAGGCAGATCTCTGGCTGAGGAGAGGAGCGTGGTGTGAAGAAGTCGGCTCCAGGACTGCGTGCGTTTCCGTTTGAGCGTATCTGAGAATTGCAGTGCATCAGTGATAACAGAATCATACTCTAATTCAATATGAGTCATTTCTGCAGTGCATACAGGCCCGTTTTTATTACTTTTTGATAGAAGAAAAAGACTTGAATCTGTTTAAACGAATGTAAATGTAGTTCATTATGTAACTAATTATGTAATTTATGATAACTCTAAACATCTATGGGTTGATAGTTTAGGGGATGGCTGTGGGCAGACCAGTGGGGGGGGTGCTGTGCCTCGGAGAGGGAGGGGGCGGCAAAGATGCAGGAGAATATGTAGGGCATCGGTATAGGTCTGGGCGATATGACAAAAAATGCATTTTTTGCTCTTTCCTTTTTCTGAGTCTTTTTAATGTGTGCCAGCTTACTTTGCTGTCAGAATATAATAGTATATAAAATATGAAAATACACTATGTGGCAAAAAGTATTGGGACACACCTCTTAATTATTGAATTCATGTGTTTCAGTTATACCCATTGCCTCAGGTGTATAAAATCAAGCACCTAGCCATGCAGTCTCCATTTACAAACATTTCTGAAACAAAATGGGTCATTCTGAAGAGATCAAGTCAAGTCAAGTAGGTTTTATTGTCATTTCAACCATACACACAGTATACAGAGAAATGAGATAACATGCCTCCAGGACCATGGTGCAACACAGAGCAGAACAGAACAGAGCAACATCACAAGTGCAGACAGGACACAAGCGCACCAATACAATTAGACAGGACAAGACAGACAACATACAGTGCAAATTAACAATAGTCACAGTCTGAATACAGTATCTAAGTTACTGTATTCTAGCAGCGAGGGTTGTATGTGCAAAAATGCTGAGGTATAAAAGAGCTGAAAGGCAATAAATAACAATAAATAATATATGCAGATATGGCAGATCAGTGACGGTTTGTGAGATTTCATCCCTGCTGGATATTCCACAGCCAATTGTAAGTGGTATTACTGGCAAGTGGAAGCATTTAGGAATAACAGCAACTCAGCCACGAAGTGGAAGACCACGTAAAGTCACAGGTCCATAGTGTGTGAAAGTCGGCAACGCTCTGCTGATTCCGTAGCTAAAGAGTTCCAAACTTTCACGGGCATTAATGTAAGCACAAAAACTGTACACAAGCCAAGCCTCACATCACCAGGTCCAGATGCCAAGTGTTGACATTGAAAAACGTTTTGATTATGTAATCAAAAACATTTTGATTTTGATTACAAATGTTATTTTTTATCACTCAAGCCTGAGCTTTTTAAGCCTGGTCCTGTATCTGTCATACTCTTTAGCATGCTGTAGATAAAAACAGATTTATTCCACACACAACCCCCCCCCGCCACCTCCTCCATCTCTCTCTCTCTCCCTCCTTCTCTCCCCATCAGCAGGGGTTGGTACCGGTGAGGGCGGCAAAGACTGCAGTTGAATTCATAATTAGACTAAAGGCAGAAACACACAAACACACACACAGCTCAGGTACCTCACACACAGTTGTAACGTGCAGGTGTGCTGTAGACAGCGTCGCTGTGGGCCGCTGCTGCTGTTCAGTGTGGCATTGATTTGCACTTGCGTTGTCTTTTATTCGCAGACCACTGGTGTGTTCGCTGTTGTCTCAGTACAAGCTCTTTGCGAGAAGACTTTTTTAGAAACTGGACACTTTATTGGAAACCCCACATGGACAGTGAGTGGACGCACAAGGTGGGGGTTTCTAATAAAGTGGCCAGTGAGTGGACGCACGAGGTGGGTGTTTCTAATAAAGTGGCAAGCGAGTGGACTCGTAAGGTGTTTCCAGTAAAGTGGCTGGTGGGGGCTGGGGGGCTACATTGTGGGTGTTTTTGGGGTATTTTCACCTTGTTATTGTGTGAAACCATTGGTCAGTAATTTTGCCACCTTAAGTATTCCCTGCTTGGATGTCCTGCTTTATTTCTCCTGTCTGTGAGAGGCTGGTTGCCTCTCAGCGTGTGCTGAGCGGAGAGATTAGCAAGCTAACTCTCCAAAGCTGTCTTGTGGATCACGGCTGATGATGACTGGCTAATCTGCTCACACGCTGGCTTTCAGCAGGTTCCAGAGCGACTGGCAATTTCCGGGAAAGGCACTAACATGATATCTTTCTGAAATTTTAGTGCTCTATTTCTGTTTATTTGCTTGCTAAGATTAAAGGGACCATATCACTGAATATTTGAAATAAAAGAAACTGTACAAACACTGTAACATTTAGTTCATATGAAGTCCATGCAGTTGAAACTATGCTGCAAAAAAATCTCCATTTCAAATTATTGTGTATCTCAATTTGTCCGTTTAAGTGACCTGCAGGCGCTTAGCTTTGCTGAGGCTTGAAGGACTGTGTCAGCTCAGGCTGCTTTCTGAATATAGTGCAATACAGGGCAGCCAGTCAGAAGAGGGCTCATTTACATATAACACTCTTAAAGGTACAGTAACAGATTTTACAGGTAGAAATGAATATAATTTTTGCTACATGAAAGCACATCAGTGGAGCTTAGATAGATAGATATATAGATAGATATATGTAAAATATAAAACTTATGGCAGCCTTATATTGAAATGTGCCCTTAGAAAATCAACAAAACATGTAAGTTGACCTCGGGGTGCCAAAACATTTGCACCAGACTGTATAGATACATACTGTACTTGTTCAGTGTCGTCTCAGCCCTGACAACTCATTATTGCAAATCCGTCTCTCTCTCTCTTACTCTCTCTGTGTCTTTCTCTCTCCCTCCCTTTCTGTCTTACTCCATTTCTTTGTCTCTCTCTCTCTCTCGCTGACCTGCTGCTGTGTGAATCAGGCCCTTCTGTGCTCTCACTCTTCTGTAATCACACTGCAGTTCATGGCCTGCCTTTAAGAGCAGCAGGCAGACAGAGACGTACTGAACAGACATTCAGAGCAAGAGCTTCTGCTATATTTGCATTTCAATGCTCTTTTTTTTTTCTTCTTTTCTCTTGCAGTTTGTCTTCTGGCTCATTCTATACCCCCTAAACACCACCACCCCCCACCTCAAATGTAGAGATGTGTTCAGTGTCTGAAATTTCCTGCTTTGATTTTAGCACAGGTATCATGAGGCTAATGTTGCTAACAAGTAGTGGAAGCTTATACCCCACCATTTAACGTGGCTGTAACTGCCCGTCTGAACCATGGACCAGAGTGAAGTATCAGGTGGTTCAGTCGGTGGCAGCCGCGTAGTCTTGGCTGAATTTTCCGGTCCGCCTTAAATGGTGCAGTTACAGTTGCAGTCCAGGCACTATTTAAGGTGGAATGGAAAAATTTGATTAGGATTTAGGACCTCTCTCTCTTTCTCTGCATTAATATTTGTTCCGCTGTGTGAGGTGTTCAACTTTCCCCCTTACTCTCCCTCTCTCCCTATTTGTTTCCCTCTTTCTCTCTCTCTCTCTCTGTTTCCCTCCTCTCTCACTCTCCCTTACTCTACTTACTCTCTTTCTCTCCCTCTGTCCCTCTCTGTCTCTTTCTCCCCCTTTGTGTCTCCACTTTCTCTCTCCCACTCTACTTACTCTTTCTTTTTTCCCTCCTTCCTCTTCCTCTCCCTCACTGTACCTCATTCTCTCTGTTCATCCCCACATGTTCATCTTTGCTCCATCCTTGGGTTCCGGTGAGTGAGAGAGAGAGAGAAGGGGGGGACATTTCAGAAGGAGTGTGTAGGCGGGCAACCGAGAGAGAGAGAGAGAGGAGCAAGAAAGAGGGGAGATGTGAAAAGGATCATCAGAAGCTCTTTCTTTTTTCTTTATTTGTTTTTTGTCATACTAGAGAGAGAGAGAAAGAGAGAGAGGTGTTTGTGTGTTAGAGTTTCAGTCTGGAGTTGCTGGTGATGTTTGTGGGTCTATCAGAGTGATCAGGGTTCCCATGCTGTGCGCGTGTGTGTATTTCTGTTCGTAGCGGCTGATCCGTGGTCAGCAGTCTGTGTGCGTGTGTGTGGGTGTGTGTGTGTATCAGTCATGTCAGTACTGAAGCGGAACAGAAGCCGTAAGCGCTCCTCAGAGTCCATCTACAACATGCTGCACCTGGTGAGGACAACACACTCCTTTATTCACCCACTCCCTCTCAACTCTCTCTCTCTTTCTCTCTGCTCTCTTTTATCTCTCTCTATACTTATTTCTTTTTTTCCTTTTCTCACTCTCTTTGTCTCTCCCCTTTGTCTCTCTTTATTCCTTTATCTCTTTTATGTCTCTTGCTGTTTCTTTTATTTCTCTTCCTCTGTTCCTTATATTTTTTTCTCTTCTCTTCCTCTCTCCCTTTTCTATCTCTTCATTCCTTTTACTTTTGTCTCCTTGTCTCTAGTCCTCCTCTCTCATTCAATTCGTTTTATTTCTGTCCTTCTCTCTCTGCACGTTGCTGTCATTTTCTGTGTGAATCCAGGTGTCCCTGTGAGATTTTATGTAGGATTGTGTGTGTGTGTGTCTGTCGTACACGTGTGGTTCAGATGTTTGAGATCTGAAGTGCCAGGTTTCTCCCTGTGGAGAGTCAGTAGGAGGTAAACAAACAACTTGTAAGCATTCATTAAATACGCGGCTCTTTCAAGATCCATAAAGGTTCTTCAGGGTCCTGTGAGTTCCTCTTTGCTTCAGAGTTTGGTGTCTGAAATGAGCTCCCTGAGTTTTAGCCCTGGAGCTATGAGTATTAGTGCATTTACTCACCTGAAGAAATCCATCCAGAAACAGCCAGTGAATATCTGACACCTTCATAATGTTTTTACTGTAGCATTTATTCATTAACCACACCGTTGCACTACTGGCTCGATCAGGTATCAGAAAATACTGAAGGAAAAAATGGTCTGGGTGTCCAAATATTCCAGATAAACTCCCATTAAAACATAAACATTACCAATAAACCCCATCCTCTTGTGCTAACAGAGCCCGCTAAAGAAAATATTACACTGTAAGTCAGCAAAAAAAAATCTGTCAAACTGCAACACAAAAATGTGTCAGCTTTATCACATCAGCCAATCACGTCATGAATTTCTCAGTTTATCTTGTTGATCCCAGTTATCACATTTTGCCGTGTAGAACGCTCATGCTATGGGTGACTTTAGTATGCCTTCCCACAAGCTAGCTAACAGTACAGAAATACAGTGTCCAAAAGTATGCGGACACCCCTTGTTGAGTTCAGGTGTTTCGGCCATGCCCACTGCCGCCATGTTGAGCAGAATGGATCGTACTGAAGAGCTCGGTGGCACTGTAGTTGGATGGCGCCTTTGCCAAAAGTCTGTTTGTAAAGTTTCTGCACTGCTAGAGCTGCCCCGGCCAACTGTAAGGGCTGTTATTAACAGCTCAGCCATGAAGAAGCAGACCACAAAAACTGTGGGTGTGGGTTGTAGGATTGATGTTTATTTTTAGGTGATTTTTTTTCCATATCATCACGGTATGTCTG
>JBBPCZ010170395.1:2481-16606 GCA_037974445.1 Brycinus macrolepidotus
GAGTGTGTGTTTGGTGGTCCCAGGCTGTGTGAGTCTCTGAATGTGTTTGGTGGTCCCAGCCTGTGTGAGTCTCTGAGCGTGTGTTTGGTGGTCCCAGGCTGTTTGTGTCTAGGAGTGTGTGTTTGGTGGTCCCATGCTGTGTGTGTCTCTGAGTGTGTGTTTGGTGGTTCCAGGCTGTGCGAGTCTCTGAGTGTGTGTTTGGTGGTCCCAGGCTGTGTGAGTCTCTGAATGTGTTTGGTGGTCCCAGCCTGTGTGAGTCTCTGAGTGTGTGTTTGGTGGTCCCAGACTGGTGGGAAAAGCCACTACACTGCTGTTTTCTTCTCAAATCACACCAACAGAAACAGTAGTGGAAATGTTACGCTGATAGAAAACACATTCACAGGAAGGAAATCCATACGATTGGGCGGTTGACTGTGTATTTATTTTACATGGAATTTAAACTGTTCTTTCAAAACAATCTTAAGATCAAAGCAAAATGCACTAAACAGCCCGGTCCTGTATGCTACGAGTAAAGTGCACCAAGTAGAATTTTAAGTATAAAAACAAAAGCAAACTACAATTTAATTATTAACATTATCATGGTCAAGTATTTTAATCGATATTTTTGTTTTGTTGGTGGGGGTGGGTGGTCCTCTCTCACAGTACGACGTAGGAACACCGTTTAGGAGCCACGACCAAAGAAAACAACACGACTGTTTCACGATTGTCATCTCTCGTATGGGACGGACCAAAATTGTGCAATATAGACCGGGCATGTTCGTTTTTTTTTATGAAGAAACCATAGATCCATCCAAGGAAAAGGCAGTTGCAAGGAAAAGGATCGTTTAAGGCGTCCAAAAGAACAAGAAAACACAAGTAGAAGTGAACTCTAATAACATTTCATTGCACTAATGCAGTTAGGCCTCCATATGGGGAAGAAATAGCCTGATGGCACTGGAAGATGCAGTAGGCACTAACATGCAGCTGTTATTAGTCTTTATAGGACAGTAACTGGATTAGTGAGCCGGACGGCCTCTATTATATAACCCAGAGCAGCAGGAGTTCACGCAGCACCTTCATCCCTCTGCCTTTATAGGAAGTGTTGAGTGGAGTGGAAATAAAGAGGTAATGAGGGTTGGAGGGTTTGCGTTTAGCTGGTAACTGTAAATCTGCCGTCGGCTGTTTTTAAAAGTAAACAGCACGGACTGTCCTCAGAGGACTGCGCGAAGACAGGAGCTCAAACGGCCCCTGAAAAAGTCTCACAAATGATGTAAGAGTTTCCCAGCTTCCCTTCCCTGAGAATTATAAGACACTGCACAGCAATCTTTACAGCATATTTAAAGCGATAGTGTGATGAAATAATGTTTATAATGTTTATAATGTTTATAATGTTTCCTCTTCAAATATGCAAACTTCACACCATGAAACACAATGTAGCCTACTTAAAATGTGCTTAACCCTACCTTAATTTGCCCCTGAAAATACACCAAACCCCTTAATTTGAATTTAGTGGGGGTTAATTTGTGAAACCGACCCCTTAATTTTACCTTAAAATTAGATTTAAGGCGTGAGTGTGAAAGCCCTTAATCTTAAATTTAAGGCATTAATTCAGGAGGTTCTATTATTTAAGGGGCAAACTCAGTAGTTTTACCCCTTAATCAGCCTTAATCTGTGCACTTTTTCCCTTAATTTTCCTTCATTTCCTGTATGGGAAATTAAGGTCAAAAGTAAGGTCATTTTAGGGGGTAAAATTAAGGCGTTTGGTTTCGTAGTGTCAGCCATGTATACTGGGTGAGATGTTGCTTTCTTTATTTTTGCAAACAGCTAAATTAGCTGACAATGTGGCAAACAAACTCACAAGGTTGATTGTAAAAAATAATACAGCTAAATAATGTAGTTAAGAAATAAACAAGGCTAATGTAGCTAATAAATGTAGAAAATGAACAATGTAGCTAACACAAGTGGCTAATGAAGAAACAAGGTTAATTTGGATAAATAATAAAGCTGACCAATAAACAAAGCTAGCCTAGCTTACGAATAAAGTACCTAGCAAATAAATGAGGCTAAGGAAGCTAACATTATAGCTATCAAATAACATAGATACATTTGGTTCATTAATTTGTTAGCTACATTGTTAGCTTCCTTAGCATTGTTTATTTGTTAGCTAACAAATAATATTGCAAATAAATTAAGCTAATGTAGCCAAAAAGGAAGCTAACAAATACATGAAGCAAATGTAGCTAACCAATAATTTAAGTAAATGTAGCTGGCAATATAACTAACAAATAAATGAGGCTATGGAAGCTAACAGTGTAGCTAATGTAGCCAACAATGAAGCTAACCAATAAAGTAAGGTAATTTGGCTAATCAATACTGTAGCAAACAAATAATGTAGCTAACAAATTAAAAAGGCTAACAATGTAGCTAACAGTGTACCTAACAAATAAACAAGGGTAATGAAGCCGACACTGAAGCGAAGAAATAAATGAAGCTAATTTAGGTAACCCAGAACGTTCCCAACACATAATGGAACCAGTTTCTTCTCTTTAACAACCTTATGGATCAAAACTGTCCGACTTTGGGAGTCGAGACTTGAATTTGATCACTGAGACAAATTTCAGATGTTGTTCAGATTCATTTTTTGTGTCTGCCTGACTGGCTATAACTTTTACAGATATCTCTCAGTCAAATTTAATGCAATGGTTTGGTTAAAATAATAATATGGGTTATAACTTTAGCTTTAAACTCAGTACCCAAAATAAAGAAAATTTCAAAATAAGACTCTTAGACATAACTGAGCTCTGTTTAACATCAATATGAGATTCTGACCATTTTCTCTATTTTGGGTACTGAGTTTAAAGCTAAAGTTATAACCCATTTTATTATTTTAACCAAACCATTGCATTAAATTTGACTGAGGGATAATCTGTGAAAATAACAGGCAGTCAGGGAGACACAATAAAGAGGAGATGTGTTTAATACAGAGCCCCAAAGAGGCAAGAAGTGAATTGACAGTGGGAGGAGAAGAAAAAGAAGATGAAGGGTGAGGGTGGGGGAGGCTGGCATTTGTGCAAGAGGAACAGATGTTATCATCATCATCATCGTCTCTTGCTTTCGTAACACATCATCAGTGTATCTCCATCCGCAGCCGGGCCGTGCCCCCGGCCCTCGCCCACGCTCCCCTTACATCACCTAGACCGGGCTGAGCTCCGCTTCATCCTTCACTCAAACGAGTGGACAGACCCGATCAACAGCACATCTTTCATAATCTTTAATACATTTTCCTCTAGAAGGACTCTTTTCTTATATCTGGGGTCGTTCCTGTTATACAGTGACTTTTCTGTCCCAGTCATTAACTTGTATTTTCTCTAAAAAGCATCACAAATGTATAGCAAAAGGCTTCTTTATTGCCTAAAGAGAGATAATAAACATTAAAAATACCATTTTGTTATTTTTTCACAACTTTTTATTGATACATGCCCTAAATTTGATCATTTACTGTTTTATTTTTACCCACAATAAACTACAAATATTCTTTTATTATGTAATAGACTAAACTGCCTTTAATGTTACATATTAATCAGTGAAATTATAGTTATTTTTTACCATTTTATTTGTTTACTGCACATCCCTGTATGTATATACAGCATATATATACATATATATTTTTTTTACATTAAAAGTCTCGAGCCACCCCTCATTTCTTTATAGCTTGTAAGGAAAATGACACAATAGTTAGGTACAGGGATTTATATTTATTGCCACATGCAAACACACATGTAAATACAGTATAAACACAATGAGAGTTTGTTTAATTCTAACCAGCTTTAATGTTGGTCTGAGCTCTGTTAGGACCACCGTTCACAGCCTGAACTCTCTAAGACAAGCTCTCCTGTCATTTCTTTAAGTTCTTCAGGAAGAGTTCTCCAGGCTTCTTGAAGGACGTTCCAAAGCTCATCTCTGGGCGTTGGCTGTCTTTTATTCCATTCTCTGTCGAGAAGATCCCACATTGCTTCAGTAATGTTGAGATCCAGACTTTGGTTAAATAAGTCCATTACTGATTTATTCAAAAACTGGATGTGTCATTTAATTTGACATCTTTGATGAAAATATTGGAAAGTAATAAACTAATTTATGAGTAAATGCATCCGAAGTTCTCATTGGGGCTGCATGTCTGTCTCTGTCTGATCAAAGACTGTCTCTGTTTTAGCCTTGACTGTAAGCAGGAGCCATAAATGCTGTATTTGATGGTTGTGACAGCATTGTTTATCAAATCTTCTCTGATATAAGAACCCCATGTAACCTCTAGATCTTATAATAATAGTGGAGAGTAGGAGCTCAGAGTGATGTAACGTTTCAGCTACAAGCCTGCAGCCCAAACAGCCTTGGTACATACCAGACCTCTTTGGAATAGCACGTCAATGTGAGCGACCCTGAGGGAACTCAAACACACCTCTGTGGATCCACTGCAGACAGAGACTGATCACTACAGGCCAGAGATGAGTAACAAGGTTAGAGCATTTGAATGTGTGAGTGTTTGCTGTACTGACTTGCTGCACACAGAGGGAACATTTAGCATGGAGCTGTGATGTTCCCTTTGCTGGAAGCTTGTGTTTCCGCTCCTCACAGGGCTGTTTTGGAAAAATGACAGAGGTGAATTTGGAAGGAAGGATCTAGAACCCAAATATCCAGCTTCTTGGAGGCCTTGGCGTATCTGAAGAAACAGATTCTTTACAATGTTTTTCCAAAAATCTTTCTCTTTAAAGCCTCAAGCATCAAATTCTTTAAGGCCTCAAACTGAAGCCTAAATCAAACATTCAAATCTTTTCCATCTGATCCAAACATAAGTTGTCCAAATATTCAAACATCTAACCTCAAAAATCTAAGCCTTGATGCAAACATACAGAGATTCTTTGATAATGTGATGAAATTGCAAATGTATTTGAAGTGCAACTCTTTAAAGTCTTAACATGAAATTCAGTTTCAATTCCAACACCAAAGTCTTTGTAGCCTAACTCCTAACACTCTACTCTTTGAAACCTCTGTCAAAACCCTCAGTTACTGGAAGCCTCAAATGTCCAACTCCTTGAAGCGCTGACTCGAACCTGAAACTCTTTGAACCCTCCATCTACACACTCAACTCTTTGAAGCCTTGATCCAAACACCTGACTGTCTGGATCCTCGTCCTAAACACCCCAGTCTTGACAGGCTTGGCTCCTGTCCCGTAGGCTATCCCCTGCCCCTTTGCGTGCCCATTACTTCTCTGACAAACAGGCCAGACCGTGCAGCTAATCGTGTCCTGTAGCCGTGCCCAGCAGGGTGTGTGTAAGTAAGTTGAAACGTGTGTTTGTGCCAGTGATCTGGGGCCCACAGACAAAACGACAAGGCCAAGAGGGGACAAACTGTTCCCTTTTTAAAGTCGTGTACATGCACAAGGACAATGTTCACACACACACCCCAGTGCTGAGGTAAACACCCTAGGGGTAGTACTTGATACGACCCCATGATTTCTGCTATGCCTTAGTATTTGATTAAGAAAACACCTCAATATAATGTTTTAGCAATTGTTTAAAAGGGTGATATCATTACTTTAGGCTCATTCTAACCACATCATCCCTGTGGTCAGTCAAACAATGACATCAGCTCTGCATCTGATCTAATTCACCCCACTGACGCATCAGATAAATCTGCACGAGAGCACAAATACAGAAACAGGATATTGCATGACATTATCTATCATATCATAAACGGATTTGGGTGGCAAATCTCTCCCAAAATGGGATATTTGAACCTTCAATTTGTTAAACAGAGACAGAAAAAAGTGTTGAAGAAAAAGCAATAACTGAGGATGCGGTGGTGCTGGGATGGAGCTTAAACTCAGATGACGAGCAATCAGCGTTATGAGCTTCTGAATGAAGGGATTAAATCTGGCCTGATTTATCAGCTAATGGCCACGTGTTGGGGCTCGGACGTGGGTGTGAAAGCTCGTGAGAAAGTTTCCTCTTTCTCTCTGACGTCAGCGATTGTACTATCACAGCCCTAGATCATCTTCTCCACCCCGGGGCCAAACGTGTTCAATACTGGAGAAAAGAAAGAGCTTCTTTTGACGTGACTGCAGTAACTGAGTGCGCCTGATCTGAGATATGCAGAGTATCCTGAACTCATGCTCTAGAAAAAGCATTGTTACTTCTGTGAACAGATTTTTCACAGAAAGGGTTATTTTTCTCAAAACAGGACTAGGAGT
The DNA here is from genome assembly GCA_037974445.1 of Brycinus macrolepidotus. Classification (NCBI taxonomy): domain Eukaryota; kingdom Metazoa; phylum Chordata; class Actinopteri; order Characiformes; family Alestidae; genus Brycinus; species Brycinus macrolepidotus. The sequence continues at coordinate 8,705 of JBBPCZ010170395.1, forward strand.
TCAGGTCAAGTGCTAAGTAGAATTGGGTGGTTCCTACTGCTTAGGAACCAAAGTTTGTTAGGCTCTGTTCTTCTCTATTTGATCCTCCCTTGGTCCAAACGAAATTATAAACCTCAGAAGTCAGAGGTGTGACCAACCACAAAGTGCGACAGATGCTATCAAGAATATAATGAACTCAGAAAATTAGTTCTTGTTAATGTTAATGACTAAAATGTAACTGAATACAGAGTAGGTTAAAATGTTTTCCCAGTTTTTTCACACGTGATTCCAACTTCTCTCCTTATCACACAATGCTACCTAGATAGAAGAGTGAAGGCTTTCTTCAGAGCACATGGAGATCCACCATTTTTTTCAAACTGCCACTGCGAAAAGCTCACCATGCTTGGACAAAGTGTTCGGTTCCATTAGCTAAAAGACACCCACATTGGCTGGTGTCGTGCTGAGTGTTGGTAGGAGTGTCATCCATCAACTGCTCTTCCAAGGACTTCCAACCACAGATGGCTGTGGCATCAGCAGGGACTCGCAAGCTCTGGGTGGAAGCTCCAGAAAGCTGGACTCTCTATTTGCTCATTGAAACGTCAAAGAAAGCCCTATATTCGCCCCTTATGCCCTGTATTTCCTCTTTGTAGCTTTTGAAAAAATTCCAGGGATTTATTCAAGATTCAAGATTCAAAGATTCAAGATTCAAGATTCAAAACGTTTACTGTCATATGTACGGTAGAAAAAACGCATTTCTCTGTGCAATGAAATTCTTTCTTTGCTGTCCACACAAATGCCGAGGTTTAGAGTTAGAGTTTTTATTTATATTTTTATAAATACTTTGAAGTGTAATGTGCAGATGTGGAGAAATATTAACTGTGCATTTGCAAATTGAAGGAGATGTGCAAAGGAGCTTAATGTGCAACATTTACAGCATGAGGTAGGTGATTAATTATTCTCCTGTCAGCTGTTATAGAGTCTGATGGCAGTGGGGAAGAAGGAGTTGTTGAGTCGGGAGGTTCTAGATTTCACACTTATGAACCTTCGTCCTGAGGGCAGAAGTGTGAACAGTCCGTGTTGGGGGTGTGTGGGGTCTTTGAGGATGGAGGCAGCTCTCCTCTGGACTCTGCGCTGGCAGATGCTCTGCAAAGAGGGCAGCGGAGTCCTGATGACCTTCTCCGCAGTCGTTACCACTCTCTGCAGGCATTTGCGGCCCGTAGCAGTAGTTTCCTTCTTGAGTTTTTCTAGGAGACTCTCTTTGTTCACATGTTCCCATGTTTCAGGTATCTTAATCACGTTTCCTGTACATGTAAAATAAGACTAATGTCCAGGGCCGTCACTGGGCCTGGGTGTCCAGGATTATGACCCTGAATGTTTTATGCATAGCCCAGAATCACAAAATTAACTAGAATGCATTTCCACGATTAAGCTTCATCGTTCACAGAAACTTATTTGTGTCATCCTGCCACACTTTGCTGTTCTTCAGGCTCAAGATGAACACATTTTTCACCCAGAAAAGTAAAGATATGGCCTCAGATCAGCTAACTGAGCTGACTAGCGGCTTGCTAGCTAACTAGCAGCACTAAAACAAGTCTGTTTATGAGAATCGCGAAGTCTGTTTATGAGGCTGCCATCTCTGTAGCTTTTTAGCTTCGTGTTTGTTGCTTTGTGGCTCCTGTAGGGGTGATTTCACGATGCTCACTCAGAGACTCTCTCTCCCCATACCCTGATAAGGCGGCTCACCCCTCTGCTCTCTCTCCCTGTACATTTCAGAGGCGATTCGACCACAAAAATCGCATCTTTAAACAATCAATATTCAGCCCCTGATCATCCGATTTATAAGTTGTAATCAAGCACACTGTGGGGGTGTAAGACACATGTCAGAGTTAGGAGCATGCCAGTTTTTCAAACGACCTCCAGGGTGAAGCGTCCCCAAAATTCACCCTCAAAAAGAGTAATAATGATAACAATAATAAAACTTATTTCTAATAACACTATTGGATACATGAATAAAACCTTGGATACATGGGTAAATCACAACCGCCCACCCATCAACAAATCAAAACTGTAGGCCCGAATGTTTCAAGATCCTAATAACGCCTCTGGTAACATCTATGCCTAAGATATATTTAAAGAGACATATTCTGATCTGACATTCATAATACACGTAAATAACATCATATATATAAATAGCAAGTTATGTTAGAGGACATTCAGCTTCCAAAAAGACTCCTTTATTTAAACACGTTACTTCTCAGTGAACAGTCGTGAGAATTTATTCAGTGGAAGGCAGGACTTAAATGATTTTGCTCATGATTTTAATTGTACTCAACAAAACTGTACATATTGCAGGTTTGTGCTAACAAAGTTTACATTCCTAGTGCATATTGAAAATCCGATGCATGACCTTTGCTGACCCCCAGGACCCTAACCATGACCTTAGGAGGTTTCAGGCTTGTTCCCGACAGCTGTGCCACATGGGAGCCCTTGAAAGTAACTTATCTTTGACGAATACATTTGAGTAAGTAATGTAAGTAATTCGGACTATTCCTACCACTCACACACTACGGGGTCGTCACTGTTTTCCCACAGCGATGAGTTTCAGTGGGAGAAACAGTAGATGCTGTTCTGAGAGCAGTTCTTGGCCTTGAGACAGTAGGGATACACTGTCCATCAAAATTCCCAGCTGAGCACCTGTACCCATAACATTCGATCAAAAATGAACATGTTTTATGTGTCAGTTTTCAGTAGCTTAATGAATATGAATATATGAACTTATTTACAAATGCATGAATAAAGAATCTGCTTTATCTCTGTGAAATATGATTTCAGCACTCAACCTTGTTTAAACCAGCTTTTGGCTGATAATAATGATAATAATAATAATAACATTAAAGGATTGTTGAATGTGTAAATATACTCAAAGCAAAACAACACAGAGCTTTCTGATCATTACATTTTTGCATTTTTTCTTATTTTATTAAAAAGTAACAAGAAAAATTTGGGCTTTTCACAACAATTTGGCTGATCATTATTTAAAATAATAATAATAATAGTAATAAAGGAGTGTTGAATGTATCCGTATACCCAAAACAATATAACACACAGCTTTCTGATCTTTGCATTTTTTTTTTATGTAATGAAAAAGTAACTGTGAAAATCTTTTTTTTTTTTTTTTAATTTCCTTTTCTATTTTTGTATCTTAACCAATCAAAACCCCTGTCTCGTTACAGCCTCGTTAGGCTTGTTGCTCAGTAATTACAGTCAAACAAAGCAGACTGAGTTATTCTCGTGTTAGCGGAGTGGGAAGTGAGGGCCTGGACGCGCTGGGGGGGATTTTTAAAAGCACATGCCGGCTGTGCTGGGAACTGTGAGAGACGGAGGCCCGTGCTCAGAGACGCCCTCTGGTCACCAGATAAGCACCGATAGCTGTTCTTCCAATAACAACCCTGTAATCGAATCATATCATTACTGAAACATCCACCCAGAGCTGTTCCTGGAACAGCTATCGAGTGTGTGATCATTTATATAACCCTTATAGCACCTGTGCCCTCAAACGTCCTGTCCACACAAACACACACACACACACACACTGTGACATTGATATTTTACTGTAGTTTCCATTCAGACATTGCATGCTTAGTGCAGGTTAAAGTCCTTTAAAGCCATCCTTTATTTTGTATTAAAGATATATTCTATACTGTTATTTGAGTTTAATTTATGCGTATATATATATATATATATATATATATATAAATCAAGTTTTATACGTAAATTACAGTGAGTGTGTGTGACCATTTCTATAGCTATGAATGCTTATCAACCAATCAGATTCACAGTTTGATAAAATCTTATTTTAGGATTTGAAGGCAGGCGAGCTACTCACTTTTTAAATTAGAACAGTAAATCAGTAAATTGCAGTGCTGCAGTGTGATATAACTGGACGAACGCCGCCCTGAATGAGTTCGCTGACCCGAGCAATTTCGTTTTTGTCGTCATGGCAAGTTTTGTAGACACTAAAGCATCGACTGTGGTTTTAACTCGGTTAGGCTCGTCATATGACACAGTGTTCAGTCGCGCTGATCAATGGGCGACGAGACTGAGCGCCGGTTGTTGCTTCCCACACTAACACAAACACATACACAAACACACACACACACACACATTTATTGACTCTGATAAGAGCTGTTATTTATAGATGCTCGGGTCATGGAGATGAACACATTTATGTTTCCACATTTGGATCCCTGTAGATCATTAACCTGCCGGTGACGCATCCATGGAAGTCCCTTCTCATCTCATGCGATAACTCAGTCTAAATATAGTGGACGTTGCTAATCTAGAAGCTAGTTACTACACATAACAGTACAGTTTCATTATATGTGGTGTTTAGGCCATTGTGGACCATTATTCATGGTGTTTAGGCCATTTGTAGACCAAGATTCATGATGTTTAGGCCATAATTGACCAGGATTCTTGGTGTTTAGGCCATGGTGGACCAGATTCATGGTGTTTAGGCCATAATAGACCAGGTTTCATGGTGTTTAGGCCATGATGGACCTTTATTTATGGTGTTTAGGCCATTTGTAGACCAGGATTCATGGTGTTTAGGCCATTGTGGATCAAGATTCATGGTGTTTAGACCATTTGTAGACCAGGATTCATGATGTTTAGGACATAATAAACCAGAATTCTTGGTGTTTAGGCCATTTGTAGACCAGGATTCATGGTGTTTAGGACATAATAAACCAGAATTTATGTTGTTTAGACCATTGTGGACCATTATTCATGGTGTTTAGGGCATTTGTAAACCAGGATTCTTGGTGTTTAGACCATGGTGGACCAGAATTTATGTTGTTTAGGCCATAATGAACCTTTATTTGTGGGGTTTAGGCCGTGGTGGACCAGGATTCATGGTGTTTAGGCCATTTGTAGACCAGGATTCATGATGTTTAGGACAAAATAAACCAGAATTCATGGTGTTTTGGCCATGGTGGACCAGATTCATGGTGTTTAGGCCATAATGGACCAGGATTCATGGTATTTAGACCATAATGGACCAGGATTCATGGTGTTTAGACCATGGTGGCCCAGGGTTCATGATGTTTTGGCTATGGTGGACCACACTCATGGTGTTTCGGTCATGGTGGACCAGATTCATGGTGTTTAGGCCATTGTGGACCAGGATTTATTGTGTTTAGGCCATGGTGGAATGGATTCACAATAGACCATGGCCAGGATTCACACCTCCTGGTGATCAGACACTTGAACAGTTGTGCCACGTATGAGTAACTGTGAGCTGTGTGATCAGAGCTCATGCTCAAGCACTGCCTGTACTTTGATAAAAATCCCATTTTCAATCGTTCTTTCCCCAGCTTCACAGCTCTTTTTTGCTAAGGCTTGTTCTGGGCTCTCGTCAAGAGAAGAAGATGAAATAATGAATAATTTAAAGCACAAATTGCACTAATATTATGTCTACAAAAGGCCAACTAACTAATCATTAAACATAAATAGTTCCTGCATGTTTAACCAGCCCATATTGGCCCCGCCGAATTTAATTAGTCCTCCAATCATTGATTAGATCACGAAGTTGGCCTGGATTCTCAGTAGCCGGATACTGGACCAGTTTCAAGGTGCTTAGGCTGTGGTGGATCAGAACTTTTGGTGTTTAGGCCATGGTGGACCTATGAGAGCATCTGAGAAGGTTATTGGTGCGCCTCTACCTCCCCTGAACGACATTTACCAAACCCACTGCTTAAACAGAGCCAGGAACATTGTGAAGGACTGTTCCCACACATTATACAGACTCTTCTTTATTCTACCATCTGGCAAACGGTATCGAAGCTTCCACTCTGGCTCTGCAAGACTGTGCAACAGTTTCAGGCCATCAGAACTCTGAATGCACACAAATGTCCCTTTTTAACTTTTTAGTCCCTTTTTAACGAAGTACATTCCAGTGAACTACCTCACTTTATACTTTAAATACCTCTCATATTACACTCCGGACTTTCAGTAGCAGCTGCACTTTACCCTCTCTTTACAGGCACAACAGCCACACTTCAGTCCTGTTATTGATAACCACATAATTTACACTCATTTAATGTGGTGCAGTGCTGTCTCTGGGGCAATATCAGTCATTCTGGATGGTTTACATGCCTTTAACACTATACTGTTACAAAAATTAGAATTAAACATTCAGCAGGTTCAGCAGGTAGTGCTGTAGTCGGCCTGGGACACATGATGGTTGTGATAACACAAGGGGACGGCTGACCCCTCCCCCTCCCCCTCCCTTCAACACAATGTCACTATACAATTCACACTCTGCCTCAGGCCAAAGTTCTCTATTACTCTGACTTAAGCAACCGTCCTCATGCAGGACGTCCCATTGATGACACACTGATGACACAGCTTTACAACCACTTCCCTAAGAATCTCTCTCTCTCTCTCTCTCTCTCTCTCTCTCTCTCTCTCTCTTATAAAACAAACTCTGTGCTCCATCCATGTGAGAAAAATGTGACTTTTTTTCGATGACGCAATCGTTAGGTAACAATGAGGAGCGAGGGATGAGATGAAATGATGAAAAGGATGAAAGAGTTCTTTAAGGAGCGACAGCTATTCAGAAAGTGCACTGAGAGCACATCATTTCCGCATGAACACTATACATTACACAACACGGCTGCTGGCTTCCACTTTTTTGTGATGCTGTGATATATTTAATTCATGTGGGGATGATGGACACTCACTGCACTTTTTGAATAGCTGTCACAGTTCCCTAAAATTTCTGCATAATTAAGTGGTCAAGATGTAAAAAAAAAAGAAAAAAAAAAGAAAAAAAAAGTCATTCAGAGTGGGTTTGGTGTGAAACTCTGTTCTAGAGAAACTCACCGAGTCAGAACTGTTCACAGTGGAGGTGAATGGAACCAGACGTCTGCCTCTAAAATCTCCCTCACAGAAAGTTATTCCATCAAACATATTTTTTGTCCTTTCATGGTGGAGGGGGGAGATGATAAAGTACACACATGTCTGGGTATTATTGTTATTATTATTATTGTTATTATTATTATTATTATTGATGTTGTTGTTATTATTATTATTACTAGTAGTAGTATTTAGAGTACTTTGTAAGGCTGCTTAAAACATGCTGTAAAATCGTTATACCAACTGTCATTATTATATTATCAAAAATATTACTTAATTTAAAATACAGTATATGTATGCTTATTTGGACTTATTTGGAAATTCGTCTCATGTAAACCCATCGTGGTCATGTTGTAAAAAAATGTACAAACATACCTTCTGACCAATCAATAAGCATATTATAATGCATTAATTAACAACTGAGAAAAATGCTTTAATGTGTAATCCTGGATACAAATATAATATGTAAAGTTTGAATTGTTTGAAAAGCAAAAAAAATATTTAAGTTGCTATAAGTAAATGGAAATTTTAGTAAAATGTCAGTGTAATTATAAACATGGGAATGAAAGACTTTTATTTATCTATTTATTTAAGTATCTATTTCGATTCGAGGGCATTAAAAGCACTTTGTGCGCGCAGGCAGCCGCAGGTCGGGTGAAAGCGTCCGCGCAGATGAACTGGACAGACGAAGAGCTTTTCTTGCAGCTCTGTGTTTGGTTCAGATCCAGAGTTTATATAAGAGTAAAAGCAGTGATCAGGATGGCTGACGTTCGTGGTTCGGCTGGGATTAGGAGAGAATTCAGACAGCGCAGCAAAGAAACACCAGCAGAAGATTAAACACACAGAGACAGAGGGAGAGAGAAAGGGGGAGAGAGAAAGAGGGGTGGAGGAGAGAGAGAGAGAGGGGGGGGGGGAGAGAGAGAGTGAGAGAGAGAGAGAGAGAGAAGAGAGAGAGAGAGAGAGAGAGAGGAGAGAGAGTGGGGTGGTGGAGCAAAAAAAAGAGAG
>JBBPCZ010170404.1:0-16605 GCA_037974445.1 Brycinus macrolepidotus
TACTTCTGTTCCTTTTAAACTCTTTACCTTACCTTTATTCCTCTTGTTGCACTGAGCATGTATATGACAAAAGAATTGCCCTCGGGAGAAATAAAGTTCTTTTTTATCTTATCTTATCTTATCTTATCACAGGACCAACTCCCTAACCACTAGGCCACAAGCTGCCCTGTCACCAGATGGTTCAAAAAACAGCATCCTGATATGCAGCTGTGTCAGCTAACAAAACTTCTGGAAGATATGTTGGTTACTGTTCAAAAGTCTGGGATCCTGTCAAACTCTAGAAGCAGGAACTGAAAGTACCCAGGTTTCCCAAATGCACTGCAAAGATCATCTACAGTTAAAAGATGAGAAAAGTTAAAAAGCCTGGAAGTGGATCCTAATACTACCAATGAATCTACAGTACCAAGATCATTGTGAGATGTTTGGACATATTTTGAGCTGTTTTATCAAAAAACAATCTGAAACATCCACAAGTTGCATTGCAGTTACTGAGTTTCTGTTATCAATACCACTTAGAATCAGTTTTGTTGTTTTTCAACAGCATTACCAGTAAACCAGTGTAACTGTACTGTCCAGTACAAGGAGCTTGGCTTTGGAGAAACTACTACTTGTACAGTAGCTCCCAGTAGTTAGTCTAGCTGTATAACTGTCAAGTCAGCCCTTTTTTTTTTTTACCCACCAGTAGCCTAGTGGGTAAAACACTTGCCTGTGAACCTGATGACTACAAGGTTGCAGGTTCGAACCCCACTTTCTACCACTGTGTCCTTGAGCAAGACACTTAACCCTCAGCCCCTCCAGGGGGACTGTCCCTGTAACTAATGAATGTAAGTCGCTCTGGATAAGAGCGTCAGCCAAATGCCCCCTTTACTTTTCTATCACTTTGTTTAATGGAAATGAAATGTTAAATTGATAGGCTGGATTACATGTTGATGGCATTTGGATCACTGTGCTTTCTTTTAAGTTTTGTAACATAAATACTTATGACCAGCCTAAAGCATATAATTGTTCATGGGTAAACAAATACGTATGCTCTTAAAACTAATGTGTCATTTTTGTATACATCTGCTGTGTCAGATGTACCTTCTCTGTATTAGTTTCCACTTTGATGTGTTGAACCTTGAAAAAATAGGTTTATATTAAAAAAGAATGTATTTAAATCGACTTGAGCTAGCTGTGTAAAATGTGGACACTGAAATATTATTTACCCTCTAAGAGAGAAAAATAGCAGTCATATTTGACCAATCACATTCCAGTAAAGATAGCATGTGGCATGTGTAAGCATCTCTCTCTCTCTCTCTCTCTCTCTCTCGCTCGCAAACTCACGCACTGTCGATTGGGTTATCACGTGTTGGTCACTGAACTCAGACTCAGACTTTATTCCCGACATTGCTGGAGCGTTTCCACACACTGCGGCAGACTGCTGGGACCTCAGCCATGGAACAAATCAACCAAAATCGTCACGATGATTTAGTTCTCTTTGTAAATGGCAAAAAGGTAAATTGTTCAGTAATGTTTTTTTTTATCTTTAACTGACACATTCCAGAAAATAAAGGCCAAAACATAAAACTATTCGATTATTAAACTGTCAGTATTTTCACCAAGTGATCTCCTGTGAGCAGTCTGTTTCTCTCTGCAGGTAACTGAAAGAAATGTAGATCCAGAAACGACGTTGCTGACGTTCCTCAGAACAAAGTGTATCCACACACACACACACACACACACACACACACACACTGCACACTGCTGCTCTGTTCAGGTTTCTGCCCTGTGTTGGGGTAAAATGCTTTCTATATGGACGAGCATCAGTCGAAGATCTATAAGTGTTGTGTACTTTTTATTGTTCTTATAAAAGTATTGCAATGTTTATGAAAATGAAGTCGAATTAAGACTAATTAAACAAGGATGATTTTGCAACTTTATTTCTGCCTTATTTTGATGTGTATGAGAATGTCCCATGTAACTGTGTTTTTCTGAGCTTCTCCTTAACACTACCAGTGGGTCTGACAGGGACCAAGCTGGGATGTGCCGAAGGCGGCTGTGGGGCCTGTACTGTGATGGTGTCTAAATTCAATCAACATAGCAACCGAATTGTGTATCCTTTTTATAACTTTTCACAGTCTCTGTGTGTTGATTAGTTTGATTATGGACTATGGATTGCATGCTCCATGTGCAGTCATCATGGTGTTATGTGTTCAGTTAAGAGCTGTGTAAATTTTATATTCAGGTTGACAAGTACCATAAAATACACAGTCGAAGCTGGAAAACTGAACAGTTCCACATGGATGGTTTATTATAGCTTCTGGTTTGCTCCTGCATGTTTAGTTTGTCTTTCTTTTGGATGTAAAGCTTGATGTCCTTGATAACCCCGTCTTAGTCATCATGCTGTTAATGCCTGTCTGACACCTCTGTGCTCTTTGCATCATTGTGCAGTCACAACAGTGGAGGGAATTGGCAGCATTGCCAGCAAATTGCATCCTGTACAGGCAAGTACAGGTTAAATGCATTGCTTGCTTGTGGCCTGACCATGTTCACATGTCATGATATGCAACATTGAACATTGTATTTACTACAAAAAATGTCTTAATCACTCACAGTACTTTCCCAGTGAATATGTTATATTCTGCTTGTACAGGAGCGAATTGCTAAGGCTCATGGATCTCAGTGCGGTTTCTGTACCCCAGGAATCGTTATGTCCATGTATGCCCTGCTCAGGAACAACCTGCAGCCCACAATGCAGGACATTGAGCAAGCCTTTCAAGGTATGATGATGGTGGCTATGATCTCAAGTCATTTCTGTCCTCCTTATTATTGCTATATTACCCAATTTAGGTTCTATTGAAAAGAAAACTCCACCATTTTTGGAGGAAGTTTCTGAATAATTAATTTACTGAACTGTAAAGAAGGTCAGGGTGATTTGATGGCAATTGGTACATTGTAGAAACTGTACCAAACTGTACCAAAGCAGATTTCTTTACAGTGGTGATGATGGGACCCAGAGGTCACAATGTATACAGTCCAAATATAGCCATTTTATTTACTAAGATAACCAATGAACCTACACTACATCTTCTGAGATAAAAAATTCTTTAGAGAATATTTTGCCTCTGCATGTGCATTACTGCCATGTATTTGTAAAAACAAATAGGTTTCAGGCCAAAACCTTGCCTACAAACTTCAGGCAGTGTATTAGTAACCATTAGTAACCTATGTATGGTTGCTTTTAGATATCTGGAAACGAGAAATTTTGGGGAAAAAAATCCCCTTTAAGGGGTCACTTAGAGTTTTTCTTTTCTCAAATCCACTAATGTAGTTTTGGTGGTGGTTGTAGGTAATCTGTGTCGTTGCACCGGCTATAGACCCATACTAGAAGGCTACAAGACCTTCACAAAGGTAATAAATGCAATTGTTTCAATTGATACGTAACATGCATCTGCTAATCATGACAGTTTTTCAGTTTTCTGCCTTTTTTTTGTCTTGCAAATGCTATCATAATGCTTACTGTCTATGATGGGATCACTGATATGGTAGGTATAGAAAAGAATCACCCCCTTCAAAATATTCATTTTGTTCCTTTGCAGCCTGAATTAAAGGCACACAAAAACAATTTTCCAGCTGTATTCATGTGGTGGCTGTCATATCGGCTCAAGGAAGGAGGACACAGATGCAGGAGTTAAACAGAATTCAAACAGTGTTTAATAAGCAAAAGGCATGTAAGCAGTCACTTAAGGGCGAGGGACTTGGTAGAACAGAAATACCAGAAGGCTTTCTCTTTGGTCCGAGGCTCTGCTCCCTGCAGAGCCACTTAGGAGTAGTTCCAGCCTACGGGCTCTTCAGCCTCGCTAGTTAACACTAGTAAACATGAAATACACACAAGAACCAAGTGAAAAGTCCACTGGCATATATTAGAGGAGTCGAACCTCTCACACCCGAAGAGACCACAGTCCGCTCAGTCAGTGTGTGAGAGCAACATAGACAATAACCCAAAGGCAAGAGAGAAAGTTTGCCCGACAGATGATGGTTGCATGTCGGTGACCGCACGCCGACTACAGGATCAGCTAGGGGTTTATAGGACAGACATGAACACGAGGACCAATCACAAAGAACAAACAATAATCACTGAATTAACATACAACACGAGACACCTGGAGACACAAGGGGAAACTAAAGCAGGTAATCACTGGGGAGAACATGAGGGCTGACACAAGGCAGGTGCGTTGCCAAGCAACACACATACCACACATACCACAACAGACCGACATGTGGACAGGGGCGCGTGGCAGGGAATCCCCAGCTCAGAGTTCTGGTGAACTGGACTGCTGGGGGCGTGGCAGAGGCGGCACGGATGTGACAGTACCCCCCAACCCCCACCCCCTGAAACCGGCCTCCGAAGGGGGACGAGAAGGCACCACCGCCACTCCCAGACTCGACCGAGGCCGCCCAGGGTGACCCGGCCTTCTGGGTCGTGACTGCTGACTGGGGGGGCGCCCACGAGGAAGGGGAGCCGGCCGATCCTCAATCAGTCAAATCAAATCTTGACTGAGAATGTCCCCAACTGAAACCCAGCTCCTCTCCTCAGGGCCATAACCCTCCCAATCTACCAGGTACTGTAACTGGCCTACTCTCCTCTGGAAGTCAAGTAGCTCCCTTACTTGGTAGGCGGGGACCTCTCAACCTCCACCACCGCAGGGAGCACGGGATTCACCTGCCCTGCATCCAGCGGTCCCAGAACTGCCTCCCTCTGGCTCCGGTCGGCCTGTCCCTTGAACCGAACTGCTCGGGTGATGACGGTGTGTGCTGCATCCCATACCTGCTCTGCCCTCCTGAACCACCCGTCCACTTCAGGAAGGTCAGTGGACTCAGCGTCCCACGGACAGAGTGGCGGTTGACGTCCCATTCGAAGGGCAGTAAACCCGGAGGAACCTGAAACGCTGAAGGTCTCAGCGAGGTCCTGATACTGGCTAGGTGTCCTTACTGGGATGTGAGCTAGGGGACTCTCAATAGAGGTAGCATGAGCGTGGAGCTTAGGTTTTAGACAGGGATTTTGGCATGAAGGGGACCATGCAACAATCTCAGCATTTTGCCAATCAATTTGTGGGTTATGCTGTTTCAACCATGGTAGCCCCAATACTAATGAGGGGTTAGGTCATTTTAATACGAGGAATTGTCATTTTTCATGCTGAACATCGTCAATTGAAATGTTCACAGGTAAGGTCATTTTCTCCACTGGCTCCCCACTAACTGGACGCCCATCTAAGGCTCTCACTGTGATCGAGGCTGGCGTATTCATGACGGAAAGGGAAATCTTACACAGCAGCACTGTTACTCCTCCAGACAGCTGCTGCCCAGTCCTAGGCATGCCCTGTGAGCCGCTGGATCAGCATTGATCTGTGTTGAGGTCATCTCGGGAAACTCTGAAAAGTATAGTTCGCAAGCTAAGATAAAGTTTCGGCACCCAGACGGATCGCCCCCATACCTCTCTGGAAGTGGAGCATGATGAGTCGATGGGGAGCGAACGGGTGCACTCGGAGCCGCTAGTGGAGGTGCGAGAGCTGGAGCTGGTGGCGTCCCCCGATGCTGATCAGGCACCAGTTCCATCACTACCCGTGTCAGCTGGGCTTGGTGATTCCCAATGCGTTGCTGCGTCCATGGGGAAGGTGCGGTCATCTGTTATGTCGGCTCAAGGAAGGAGGACACAGATGCAGGAGTTAAACAGAACTCAAACAGGCTTTAATAAGCAAAAGGAACGTAAACAGTCACTTAAGGGCGAGGGACTTGGTAGAACAGAAATACTAAAAGGCTCTCTTTGAGTCACGTTGAAGGGACCCGCTCAGCACCAGAATGGACCTCTGTCCCACTGATACGGTCCCGATACTTGGTTTGCTCCTATCCAGGAGCCACGAGGAGCACAAGGGTCTGCAGAGCCACTTAGGAGTAGTTCCAGCCTATGGGCGCTTCAGCCTCGCTGGTTAACACTAGTACACATGAAATACACACAAGAACCAAGTCAAAAGTCCAATGGCATATATTAGATGAGTCGAGACCACAGTTCTTCCTCAGTCTGCTTAGCCAGTGTGTGAGAGCAACATAGACAGTAACCCAAAGGCAAGGGAGAAAGCTTGCCTGATAGATATTGGTTGCATGTCGGTGACTGCACACCGACTACTGGATCAGCTAGGGGTTTATAGGACAGACATGAACATGAGGATCAATCACAAAGAACAAACAATAATCATTGAATTAACAATCAACACGAGACACCTGGAGACACAAGGGGAAACTAAAGCAGGTAATCACTGGGGAGAACATGAGGGCTGACAAGCACCGCACATACCACAACAGACTGACATGTGGACAGGGCGGCATGGCAAGGAATCCCCAGGTCAGAGTTCTGGTGAACTGGACCGCTGGGGGTGTGGCAGAGGTGGCACGGATGTGACAGTGGCCTAGGGTGCAAGACCCCTCCTGCTTCTACGATTATTTTTGGAACTATTTGACTGGGTTTTTTATAATCCCACAACCTTTGGCTAATATACCCTTTAGGATCTCCGGAGGCAACGGCAATGGACAAGACCAGACACAAAGAAGTACTTTTACACAGTTTATTGGGGTTCAACACAGCTCCCCCGTTGATGGTAATTATCCCCCCCCCCCCCACTCAGGTAAATCCCACCCCGAGTGATACCGTTTAAGGTTCCTAACTGCAGCAAAAGCAGGCAGTTCATGCACAAAATCTCATAAATTAGTGCACAGCAATAGAGTGATAAATGCCTTTGCTCCCCTCTTCCTCCGCCAGGCTCCCAGCGGCTCAAGCCCTGTTGGGGACACTGTGATAATGTTGTCACAGGCACACAAGGACCACTCTTTGCAATAAATTCCTGTAACTGCTTCAAAGTTGCCATGGGCCTCTTGGTAGCCTCTTTGATCAGTTTCCTCCCCACTCTGCTGTCCATTTTGGAAGGATGGCCCGATCAGGGGAGGGTCCTAGTATTACCTAACACTTTCCACTCCTCAATTATAGCCTTTACTGTGCTCCACAACTTTACTCCTGAGATCTTTTGACAGTGCCTTGCCACCCATAGGTGACTGTTTGCTTTTAGTTGCACTACAAAGTATAGGAATGCTTGTTTTTATACTGAACTAATCAAAACAAGTGTTAACAAGTGTTTTTAGGAGGGGGTGATCCTTTCTCAATTTTTTTATTGTTAGTTTTTTAAATATTGGCAGGGTTCCAATGTCAAAATGTCCTTTTATATATCCAGTGTAGTTCACGTGTATTCAGTTTTTTGATTGGTTGATTAGTAGCCGAGTATTGATCATTTAAAATCAATAATTTTGCCAATACACTTTAATTCATCAAACATTGGCCATTGTGATGTCACATCACTCGGTGACATCACAACTTTCTTTTGTTAAAAAAAAATCAGCCTTTAAGAGCTCCCCGTTTCAGGCGTGCACAGGTCAATGAAATATGCGTCACTGTTGTTGTGGTTTATGAAAAATAATCAGCAAGCAGTTCACACAGAGCTCTCTGTCACCTCCCACTTTCCCCTTTTCAGCGTGCACAGGTCAGTTATGAAAAGAAACACGTGTCTGTGTTTGTTGTGGTTTATTAAAAATAATCAGTGCTTGAATGTTTGTTTTTGGGCGTGATTGGCTTGCTCCAGCCGTTTTCAGCCATACTTAACCATAAATGGCTTGGTAATAAACAGCAATTTAATACCACTCTCCATGGCTGAGCAGATAAGTGAGGAGCATTGGGTGAGAGGATCAAAGCATTGCTGGTTCAATTCCAGTTGAGGTTGATTTTTTTTACTGCAAACTTTTTTGGCCATGAAAGCAATGTTTAGGTGCCTTTCTCTCTGTGCAAAAGTGTCCATTGCTTATTTAATTGGTCACTGAAAATAAATGTGGAAAGGACGAGAGACAGAGAGAAACTGCCTCAGTGATTTGAGGTGTCAGTAGAGGTTGTAGGTTCAAATCTGGCTAAAGGGCAGAAGCTGGGATGTTCTGCTCTTTGGTCAAAACTCCAGAAAAAAATAAGAGACCATGTCATGTCGGGTAGGCTGGAAGGACACAACTGCAGGAATCAGCTTTCGTATATCAATAAAGTTTAATGAACACAATACAAGTAGTGAGCTCGCCGAGCTCAAAACAAGAACACTTTAGTCAATGCTAGTACAAGGTGGTTCCAGGAGGGCCTTCACTCCACATAGGAACCCAAGCTCGTGGGAGAGATGACTCGGTCACTTCGCCGAGTTACGAGTTCAGTGGCCTGTGTACTCTGAGGCCAGTCGAGTAGTCCCACTATTAGAGCCGTTAGTGGGGACGGCTACGCACCTCACGCCTGTTGAGACAAATGGGAGGAAAACACAGAGCATACAGTCATGGGGACAGAAGTGTGCCACGTAGAGTCTCCAGCCTCACGCAGTGTGGCTTAGGGAAGGGCAGCTCTCCAACTGCCACTTGGAGAGTGGTCCGTAGCAGTGAGTACTAGATGAACTCTGCACGAATCCAGAGGCTCACACAGAGACACAGGTGCAGGTGAAAACACAAGTAAAGTTTCATACAAACCCGAGACGTGCACTGGTAGAGCTTGGTGACCACACGCCAATCCTCCGGACCGGCTGGGCTTTATGCTGCGACACACGTAGCCAACCAATCACACAACATGAACAATAAACTAACAAACAAGATCTACTTAACTTAAACCAGACACAGGTGGACATGTCATCAGGTGACTAGCAACCCAGCTAACGTGCTCAGTGCTGACACCTGGGTTGTCTAGGCACCCGATGACCAAGCACACAACAACACATGACGTCATCAACCCACGTCCAGGGCTGCGCTCGTCAATACTCAGGCGACGGGCTCCGCTGAGGGCGTGACCGAGGTGGCCCAGACGTGACAGACCACTGCAAAAATTTTCAGTTTCTCAGGTTTTATCTTTTATAGGTGCAAGTATTGAACTGAACAGCTTTGCCTTAGTTTTTAAGAACTGCTGACAATATTTCTCCTAATTTCCAAATAAAACTATTGTTCTTAACAGCATAATTTTATGGAATTTTATTAGGAAATGACAATACATCAAAATAAGAGAAATGATGCAGTGTTTACAGAGCTTGAATAACAAAAACAAATCTCTTGTTCACTCTTAAACAAAATGGCAATAATTATCTTTGATGTACTTCTAGAATTATTTTGCCATCCAACTGGTCACATTGCAAGAGGAAAGCGTTGATTACAGTAGTGTTTTTTATACTTATACTTTCATACTTTTTATACATTAAATAACATTTGTTTCAGGTGATCACTTAATCAGTACCTCATAAAGCAGAATGAGGTGTGCTTGTGTAGGAATTTAACAGACTCTGGCATGGAATGGTTGTCATACTCATAAAGATGCTGATTCAAAAGTAAATCGCAGTGGTCTTTTATTTTTTTCCAGAGCTGTATTGGCACCCTTTCCGTTGCGAAGAAGTACTGGTACGCTTGTCTTTTTGACCAGTGTTTTAACTTGGCATTTTCTTGCAGAAATTCAATCTGTTTTTTTCTAAACTGTTGCGATCATATCTTTTACTTGGATGTTATAAGTTGGACTGAGTAAATACAGCTAGATATTTTGTGTGTGTCTCTTCATTTCAGGCTGCAAAGCAACAAAATGTGAATATTTTAAAGGCAGTGATACTTTTCTCTACCCACTATATCATCATAATCATGTTATGCTCCCCTCTTAAAAAATCTTGTAATAATAAGTGTTTTCTAAGTAATCATATGCTTAATATCCACCAATTTTATCAGTGAAACAAGATATCTGCCAGGCTGTAATAAAACGCATTTGTAGTTTATCACACCTTAGTAAAGATTCTTTAAAATAGGTATCAATGTCTGTGACAAACATTTCACATTTGTGGGGTCTTGTTTTTAGTAGTTAATTCTTGGTAAACTGCAAAAAATATATTTTCTATGCACAGGAGGGAAGATGCTGTGGGGGCAGAGGAAAAGACAATGGCTGTTGCATGACCAGTGGATATAAAGAGGAGCGTATCACTGTGAGCACATCTGTGGCAGTCGTAATTCTCACTAAATAATATTTATGGAGGCATTACTGTTTTGTATGTGTGCCTATTCTTGATAAACCTTTAGTGTTTTTAGCTAGAAATCAATGTCACTGCAGCATTGTCAGTCTCACAGAAAAGGAGTCAGATGTTTGTTCAGATAATAATGAGGCTTTAAGGTGAAAGTTGCTCTCATGGTAGCTCTACTTATTTCACAAGCTCTTATTTGGCCATACTGCTAAACAAAAAAGTACACAAACCTTATCTATAGATCAGCTTACAAACATCTCTGGAAAAAAAAATTGTGTGCATTGGACTCTGCCCTGTAGTCCCTTTGCATTTGTTCAAAGTATGTTTCTGTTTCCTAGGGAGATTCAACTCTTTTAGTTCAAGAACTGTTTGAGCCATCAGAGTTTATGCCACTGGACCCAACGCAAGAGATTATTTTCCCTCCTGAGCTGATGGTACACAAGCACATTCAAACAGTATAATGTAAATCCTGGATCTCATTATACACTATATGGACAAAAGTATTGGGACACACCTGTTTTTCAGGGTTTGGGCTAGGCCCCTTACTTCCATTGAAGGACAAACTTAATGCTTCAGCATACCAAGACATTTTGGACAACGCCATACTTCCAACTTTGTGGACACAGTTTGGGGAAGGCCCTTTTCTATTCCAACATGGCTGTGCCCCAGTGCACAAAGCAAGGTCCATAAAGACATGGTTGGATGAGTTTGATGTGGAAGAACTTGACTGGCCCGCACAGAGCCCTGACCTCAACCCCATCCAACACCTTTGGCATGAACTGGAATGGAGATTGCGAGCCAATACTGTCCATATAGTGTATGTGCTAAAGGGTGGCAAAATACAGCCTCAAATGTACTCAGTAAAGTTATTTACTTTAAGAGAACATAAAGACAGAGTCTTTATTATTTAGTTTTAGTTTTGCCAAACTAAAGTTACATTTTGACCAATTTAACCATTTTCAGTGGCCTCTTTATTAGAAATGCCGTAGATTAACAATTTGTGATGATGATCATCTAGCTCTTCATCAGTGGTCATTTTCTAACAACATAACTGCTCTTTCAACCTGACAGTGACACTGAAGTGCATTTAAAAAAAAAAAAAAAAACCAGCAACTCCACAGCACCCACACAATCGTGCAAATATGACAGCTGTGTTGAGAACAGACAACCACCCAAATATCTAGTGAATAGCAGTCCTGTTTTCTGAAAATGACTAGTGATGAATGTAGTAGAAGTCTAATAAAATCATCCATGACAATAGATCTGTGTAACTGTAAACCTGGTATTTAATGGATCTAAAAGTGGCCAGCAAATGTAAATACATCTTAGGGTCTTCATCTGTTTTGATTCTACAACAGAGTCTTGGTAAACAGCCAACAATGTCATTGAGATTCATTGGTGAGAGAGTGCTATGGATTCAGCCTGGCTCGCTGAAAGAATTGTTGGAGCTAAAGTCAACATATTCAGCAGCTAAGTTGGTAGTTGGAAACACTGAAATAGGTGAGTATGTGAACCTGAAAAGGTTGCTTCCTAAAAACATACGGATAGTTTATCTCCACAGGTCTGTAATCTCGTGGGAATTTTTATAAAACACTTTTTAGAACAAAGATGCCCAAAAAGGGCTATTTGGAGCAATGATATAAAATAATAATTTGGGTTTCCTAAAAATCATCATCCATGTGCTGTGCAGGTAAGGAAACTTTTAAAGCTTGAAGAACCTCTACATAATATTTTCTTTTTCTGTTAATTTTAAGATAAAATCATCAATAGAATAATCATACATGTATTTAAACTCTAATTTTATTATACTCATTTCATAGGTTGCAAATAAAAGGGTTAAAATCTTGAAAGGGCCAAAAATAAATTCCAGTCATCATCTAGCTAGATACAGCCAAGCAAACTCTTCCAGGTCTGCAGTAACTGCTGGTTCATGTTTTATTGTTGCTGTGTTTCTGGCACTAAGGTATAGAGATGAAATTTAAGAATCTCCTGTACCCTGTGATCCTGGCCCCAGCCCACATCCAAGAACTCAGCAGCATCCAGTACACTGAACATGGTCAGTATGTGATAACACTTAATGTCGCTTTTACTTAATACAGGTGCACTGCATATAACCCTAATCCAAAGATATTTATTTTAATTCCACTTGTGTTTTCTTGCCTTAAAGGACCCATACATTTTCCTTGTACATTTATTTCCCTGAAGTCCTCTTAGAATGTTTATCCCATTATCCCTTAGAATTAAATTGTCTGTTTTTGTTACTGTTCATGTAAGACTTGTAAGAGTGATACAAGTAAATGTTCTAATTGGCGGCCCTGTATTATTCTTTATACACAAAGCAGTCCAAACTGAAACACTCTTTATAGCCTTTTTGTGAATGGGTGGTTCTAAATAGACAGATACATGTAAAAGCATTGTTTTTTATTACATCTCTTGAACAGTGGATTCAAAGCCAGCTCTTTTTTGCAGTTATTTTTCATATATGGAATGTTAGAGTAGACAGTATGTGTTACATTTTGAACATTTCATGCTACATTAAACTCAAAAAGTAAGTTCAAAAACCAAGGAAAATGTGGTTTTCATTGATATGGGCCTTTAACTGTTGCCTCCATTGCTATTCCTGTAATGCAGTGCAGTATACAATAATATGCTTTGCAAAAGTATTACGTGCATTATTGGTGTTAAAATATCTTCTAAAATATAAAATATACATGTTCACTATATATCTTGCCGTACATTGTGTGTGTGTCTGTGTGTGCATGCTTTAGGGATTGAATTTGGAGCATCTGTCACATTGACCATTCTGGGGGAGGAGTTGCGTGGGGTGGTAGACAAGCTACCCAGCTACAAAACAGAAGTGTTCCAGGCCATACTTGAGCAGCTCCGCTGGTTTGCAGGACAACAGATCCGAAATGTTGCTGTATGTCACTTACTCAACTGGGTTAAGTGTTAGAGTGAGCCATTTGAAGCTGTGTATTACAGTGGTTGTGGTGAAGCCACAAAGTGTAGTGGTTTAAAGGTTGCAGTCCATTAACTGTAGGCTATGGTTGCCAGTGTCATAGATTTTAATACCTGATGGCACAGAATTTTTTTTATGTGTGTGGTCATATATTTTATGTACCAGAGTCAATCCAATCAAAACTGGAACTCTACACTTATAAATTCATCCTTTCAGGGACACTTTATGCCAACTGTTATCATCGACAGTAAGTAGTAAATAGAATCTATTACATCACTTGCTTTAATCTTGGACCTAGTGTTCCTCATTTGTCATATAAACAACATCACAGCCACTACAACTGCAATCATTATTGTTTGGTTAAATCAAGCTTTTTTGATGAAAAAAAAAGTGAAAAAAAAAACAACAACTCAGAGATCACTGATGTCAAGTTCACGAATGTTTTCTTTTTTTGTGTGTCTTTGTTTCTGATTTGTTGGTGTTCTCTCAGACTATTGGTGGAAATATTATGACCGCAAGTCCTATCTCTGACCTTAACCCTGTGTTTATGGCAGCGGGCTGTAAGCTAACTCTGATGTCCAAAGGTAAAACAAAGATTTTTTTTCTTTGTTGTTTCCTACTGAAAGTTTAAAGGTTACTTGGATCCCTGTTTTTACTGATAAGGACAGATAGAGCACATGTAAAGTTCAGAGTCTGAAAGAAAATTGAAAAAGAAAAGGAAATTGATATGATGTGCACTTGAACAGAATTATTGTGTACTTGACTACCAGTTGGTGTAATTGTGATTTATTGACCAGTAAAATCATTATTTAATAATCACATCATTTGATCGATAGATTGCTCATCTTATAGGTATCTTACTACTGCACAGCAGTATACTAGTCATATGCAGAAATTAGGCACCCCTGCTCAAATTACATGTTTTGTTGATTAACTGCAGAGCACAGAGAGCACATTTTAATGTACTATTACTGTTTATTTGAAAATGTTACATTTTGGGTAAAAATCTAAATAGACGTGCCATCTTGTGTAAGCCTGTGTTTTATTTCCTAGAAAATGAATAAAACATTTTATTTGACCTGGGATATTCAGACTTTTGCTTACAACTGTCTGGTGGTCTGTATAGTAGCAGTAAACTAGATATTAATGCCAACTGTAAATAGTATGACTATGGTTTTGGAGCATAACACAAGAAAACACTGTAAATTACAACACATCTTTTGTCTGAAGAGGGGAAACGTGTTCTTCAGATGAATGAGAAGTTCTTCACTGGCTACAGGAAAACTACAGTGAAACCTCAAGAAATTCTACTGTCAATTGAGATCCCATACACAAAAAAGGTCAGATTAGCACAACCTATTTGTAATAACTGGTGAAGGTGAACTGGCAGTGAATAATAATAATAATACTGGGGGTAGTAGTAGCGTAGTGGGTAAAACACTTGCCTGTGAACCCGATGACCACAGTTGCAGGTTCAAACCCCACTTTCTACCATTGTGTCCTGCAGCAAGACACTTAACCCTCAGTTGCTCCAGGGGGACCTGTAACTAACGACTGTAAGTCGCTCTGGATAAGGGTGTCTGCCAAATGCCACTTTATAAAAATAATAGTAATAAGCGCAAATGTTTTTACTGCTGGATACAGTGTCATTTTGTAGGATCACAAATTAAATATTCATAATTCATGTTTTATTTCTGATTACTCATTATTTGTGAAGTAGCAACTCTTCATTAAACATAGAGTACTTAGTAATTAGTAATTAGTTAATTGTTTACATTAGTCCCACTATTTAACTGTTAATTAATTTGCTGTTTTGCATGACATTTGCAAGACACATTTTCTCCACTGTGAACCTTTTTGTGGAACACAAAGGTCTTTACTTAGGACACATAAAGTAGTACATGATGATTTACTAATACATAAATCATGGGTAACTAATAGCATACTAACATATCGTTAATATTTCATTTCTGGTTGTTATTGTTGCTGATTTTATTCCAAAATCCAATTATGCCTAAATGTCAATTCACAGTAAATACATTCATTACTTGCATCAGATTGAAATGGAGATTCCACCGTATTTTTCAGGGACAGTATTTCTCAGCGTTCAAGCAGTCACCTCGCAAAGAGGATGACATTGCCACTGTCACCTGTGGGATGAATGTGATCTTCCAGGAAGACTCCACCATGGTGCAGGATATCCAGCTCAGCTACGGAGGAATGGCCCCCACTACTGTTCTTGCCACAGCTACATGCAAACAGCTCATTGGCAGGTAATTTTGATGCTACTCTTTAGAGTCTTGTTAAACCACTTCAGACATAACATGGATCTGTAAAAGAATTGTTTTAATGCATGCTCTTGCTTTGTTCACATGATTGTAGGCAGTGGAACGAGGAGCTGTTGGAAGATGCGTGTTCTTTCTTAGCTGAGGAGATGACACTGTCTCCCTCGGCACCAGGTGGCATGGTGACATACAGACGCACGCTGACCATAAGCCTGTTCTTCAAATTCTACCTTACTGTCCAGCACAAACTGGCTCAGGTGGTCAGTTCATGTCATCAATTAACTCCTAAAATCTAATATATTTATATTTGCTTCAATTACTGCCATAGGAATTAAATTATCCTTATTTTACTGCTGATTGTTGTTTCTGACTCTACAGCGTCTTTCATTTGAAGATGTCAAGGTTGATTATGCCAGCGCTATAGAGCTCTTCCGCCTGGACGCTCCAACCAGTGTTCAGCTTTACCAGGTACACAGCCTGAATCTTCTGCAAAATCATATTGCACATTTGAATCTAATTTCATAGGTAGTGTTCTAAGTAAATCTCTGCTAAACATTATGTCCACTAATTTATATAGGCAGTCCCACCTGGTCAGAGCACAGATGACATGGTAGGTCGTCCTGTCATGCATCTGTCGGCCCTGAAGCAGGCTACAGGAGAGGCAGTGTACTGTGATGATATCCCTCGCTATGAAAATGAGCTTTGTTTGGCCCTCATCATCAGCACTAAAGCTCATGCTTACATTAAGTGAGTAGAAACTATTAAATGTAGTTTTTTATTTGTTCTGTTGTGTGTTTGCATGATAATTCAATATGGTTAAAGAGTAAGCTAACTCTGATGTCCAAAGGTAAAATAAAGATTTTTTTTCCTTGTTTTTTTTCCCTTCCTATTGAAGGATTAAAGGTTACTTGGATCCCTGCGTTTACTGATAAGGACAGATAGAGCATATGCAAAGCGCAGAGTCTGAAAGAAGATTGGAACGACAGGAACAATATAAAGTCTAAATACATGCAATAAAAACTCTGCAGAAAAACTCAATATGAATGACACCATGATATATACACAATGCTGGGTATAAATACTATAGATAAGTAACTTACATACAGTTGTGAATTACTAATAACTAGGGATATGACGAGATCTCATGCCATGAGATCTTGCAATATTAAAATGTGATGATATTTCTCATCACACGAAAAGTAGTCTCGCAAAGCAGCATCCATCAGCAGTGAACATGACATCTAAACAGTTGTGTCGGTAACATTTTCAAGGTGCG
>JBBPCZ010170432.1:0-16604 GCA_037974445.1 Brycinus macrolepidotus
TTCAACGATTAAAGTCCTACGTGATCTGAGTTCAGACCGGAGTAATCCAGGTCAGTTTCTATCTGTAATGCTATTTTCTCTAGTACGAAAGGACCGAGAAAATGAGGCCTATGCTTTAAGTACGCCTCCCTCCAACTCTATGAAAACAACTCAATAAAATAAAAGAAGGGCAAAACCTTAAGCCCCCCAGATAAGGGACTAACTAAGGTGGCAGAGCCCGGATAAATGCAAAAGGCCTAAGCCCTTTCCCCCAGGGGTTCAAATCCCCTCCTTAGCTATGCTAACTCTCTTATTTACTCATTTAATTAACCCCCTCGCCCTCATTGTGCCAATCCTATTAGCAGTAGCCTTCCTTACCTTAATTGAACGAAAAGTCTTAGGGTACATACAATTACGAAAAGGCCCCAACGTAGTAGGCCCTTACGGCCTACTTCAACCTATCGCTGACGGCATCAAACTATTTATTAAAGAACCCGTGCGCCCATCAACTTCATCTCCATTTTTATTTTTAATTACCCCAATGCTAGCCTTAACCCTAGCCCTAATATTGTGAATTCCTATGCCAACCCCCTACCCAATTGCAGATTTAAACCTGGGAATTCTTTTTATTTTAGCCCTCTCCAGCCTTGCTGTTTATTCTATCCTGGGCTCTGGCTGAGCCTCCAACTCGAAATATGCCCTTATTGGGGCTCTACGAGCAGTCGCCCAAACAATCTCATACGAAGTCAGTCTAGGATTAATTCTGCTATCAGTAATTATTTTTACAGGAGGCTTTACCCTCCAAACATTCAATATTACCCAGGAAACCATTTGACTATTATTTCCTGCTTGGCCCATAGCAGCAATGTGATACATTTCAACCCTGGCAGAAACTAACCGAGCCCCATTCGATTTAACAGAAGGTGAGTCTGAATTAGTCTCGGGCTTCAATGTAGAATATGCTGGAGGCCCATTTGCACTATTCTTTCTGGCAGAATATGCTAATATCTTACTAATAAATACACTATCAACAATTTTATTTTTAGGAGCATCTCACTTCCCATCCCTTCCTGAGCTCACCTCAATTAATCTTATAGCCAAGGCTTCTCTCCTCTCAGTCCTATTTTTATGAGTGCGAGCCTCCTACCCACGATTTCGTTATGACCAGTTAATACATTTAGTATGAAAAAACTTCCTCCCCATTACATTAGCTATAATTTTATGACATACAACCCTACTAATTGCACTTGCGGGCCTACCCCCGCAATAGCCCCGGAGCTGTGCCCGAATGCTTAAGGGCCACTTTGATAGAGTGACCTATAGAGGTTAAAATCCTCTCAGCCCCTAGAAAGAAGGGACTCGAACCCATACCTTAGAGATCAAAACTCTAAGTGCTTCCACTACACCACTTCCTAGTAGAGTCAGCTAAATAAGCTTTTGGGCCCATACCCCAAAAATGTTGGTTAAACCCCTTCCCCTACTAATGAACCCTTATGTACTTACTATTTTTCTCATAAGCCTTGGCCTAGGCACAACCCTTACTTTTGCAAGTACACACTGACTCCTTGCCTGAATAGGCCTTGAAATTAATACACTAGCCATTATTCCCCTTATAGCCCAACACCATCACCCACGGGCAGTTGAAGCTACAACTAAATATTTTCTTACCCAGGCTACAGCAGCAGCAACATTACTATTTGCCACCACCACTAATGCATGGCTAACCGGTGAATGAAACATTTCTTATATACTACACCCCCTTTCAGCAACACTCATTACAATAGCCCTTGCACTCAAAGTAGGCCTAGCCCCACTGCACTTATGACTACCAGAAGTTCTTCAAGGACTAGACCTAACAACAGGATTAATTCTATCCACCTGACAAAAATTAGCCCCATTTGCACTACTCACCCAAATTTCTCACACCACTCACCCCATCCTTCTAACTATTTTAGGCCTTACATCAACACTTTTAGGCGGCTGGGCAGGCCTTAACCAAACCCAACTACGAAAAATCCTAGCATATTCCTCAATTGCCCATTTAGGTTGAATAATTATTATTTTACAATTTGCACCACAACTTACCATCCTTACCCTTTTAATATATATTATCATAACTTCCGCAGCCTTCCTAACATTTAAAATTATTGCCACAACAAAAATCAACACACTAGCACTATCCTGATCAAAAGAACCAGTAATTACAACATCCGCCACCCTATTACTTCTTTCACTTGGAGGCCTGCCCCCACTCACTGGATTCCTACCAAAATGATTAATTTTACAAGAACTAACAAAACAAAACCTCCCACTTACAGCAACTATTATAGCCATCAGCGCCTTACTCAGCCTTTACTTCTATCTTCGTCTCTGTTACTCTATAGCCCTCACAATTTCACCAAATACAAACAACTCTGCTACCCCCTGACGCTTAACTAATACCCAAATACCTCTCCCACTATCAACTTTAACAATTGCAACCCTCTTCCTTCTACCAGTCTCCCCAGCCATAATAACCCTCCTTTTTTAGGAACTTAGGATTACTCAGACCAAGGGCCTTCAAAGCCCTAAGAAGAAGTGCAAATCTTCTAGCTCCTGACTAAGACTTGCAGGACTCTACCCCACATCTTCTGAATGCAACCCAGATACTTTAATTAAGCTAAAGCCTCACTAGATGAGAAGGCCTCGATCCTACAAACTCTTAGTTAACAGCTAAGCGCTCAAACCAGCGAGCATTCATCTATCTTTCCCCGCCGCTCAAAAAAGGCGGGGAAAGCCCCGGCAGGGGCTAACCTGCGCTTTTGGGTTTGCAATCCAATGTGCATAACACCACAGGGCTTTTTGGAAGGAAGAGGACTTGAACCTCTGTGTATGGGGCTACAACCCACCGCCTGAAACTCGGCCATCCTACCTGTGGTAATTACACGCTGATTTTTCTCCACTAATCATAAGGACATTGGCACCCTTTACCTTGTATTTGGTGCTTGGGCTGGAATGGTAGGAACTGCGCTGAGCCTCCTGATCCGGGCAGAGTTAAGTCAACCCGGGGCCCTTCTAGGGGACGACCAGATTTACAATGTTATTGTTACAGCACACGCATTCGTAATAATTTTTTTTATAGTTATGCCTATTATAATCGGCGGATTTGGTAATTGACTAGTCCCCCTAATAATCGGAGCCCCAGACATAGCATTTCCACGAATAAACAACATAAGCTTTTGACTTCTTCCGCCATCTTTCCTTCTCCTGCTAGCCTCTTCTGGGGTAGAAGCCGGCGCCGGAACAGGTTGAACTGTTTACCCCCCCCTCGCTGGTAATCTAGCCCATGCAGGGGCTTCTGTTGACCTCACTATTTTTTCACTCCACCTTGCAGGGATTTCCTCTATTCTCGGTGCAATTAACTTTATTACAACCATTATTAACATAAAACCCCCTGCCATCTCGCAATACCAAACCCCTTTATTTGTCTGGGCCGTCCTAATTACAGCGGTCCTTCTACTATTATCCCTACCCGTACTAGCTGCGGGTATTACTATACTTTTAACAGATCGGAACTTAAACACCACTTTTTTTGACCCCGCTGGAGGAGGAGATCCCATTCTTTATCAACACTTGTTCTGATTCTTTGGACACCCTGAAGTGTATATTCTTATTCTGCCAGGCTTCGGAATAATTTCTCACATCGTAGCTTACTACTCAGGAAAAAAAGAACCATTCGGCTATATAGGAATGGTGTGGGCCATAATAGCAATTGGTCTCTTAGGCTTCATTGTTTGAGCCCATCATATATTTACAGTGGGCATAGATGTAGACACCCGAGCATACTTTACATCCGCAACAATAATTATTGCCATCCCAACAGGCGTAAAAGTTTTTAGTTGACTAGCCACCCTACACGGCGGGTCAATTAAGTGGGATACACCCATGCTGTGAGCCTTAGGCTTTATTTTTCTCTTTACGGTTGGGGGTCTAACAGGCATTGTATTAGCCAACTCATCACTTGATATTGTTCTTCATGACACCTACTACGTAGTAGCCCATTTCCACTATGTTCTATCAATAGGGGCTGTCTTTGCAATTATGGGCGCCTTCGTCCACTGGTTCCCACTATTTACAGGCTTTACCTTACATAGCACCTGAACAAAAATTCACTTTGGTGTAATATTTTTTGGCGTAAACCTCACCTTCTTCCCACAACACTTCCTAGGCTTAGCTGGCATGCCTCGCCGATACTCTGACTACCCAGATGCTTACACCCTTTGAAACACAATTTCTTCAATCGGCTCCCTAGTCTCTCTAATTGCAGTCGTAATATTCTTGTTCATTTTATGAGAAGCATTTGCCACTAAACGAGAAGTACTATCCGTTGAACTTACCTCAACGAACGTCGAATGACTACACGGATGCCCTCCTCCCTACCACACGTTTGAAGAGCCAGCATTTGTTCAAGTCCAATCACACGAGAAAGGAAGGAATTGAACCCCCATAAACTAATTTCAAATTAGCTACATAACCACTCTGTCACTTTCTTTATAAGATACTAGTAAAATATTACATTGCTTTGTCAAGGCAAAATTGCAAGTTAAACCCCTGCGTATCTTAAGCTTTTGAGCTCAATGGCACATCCCTCACAATTAGGATTCCAAGACGCGGCCTCCCCAGTTATAGAAGAGCTCCTCCACTTCCACGACCATGCATTAATAATTGTTTTTTTAATTAGCACTTTGGTGTTATATATTATCGTTGCTATAGTCTCCACTAAATTAACCAACAAATATATCTTAGACTCTCAAGAGATTGAAATTATCTGAACAATCCTACCAGCAGTTATCCTTATTATAATTGCCCTCCCCTCCTTACGAATTCTTTATTTAATAGATGAAATCAACAACCCCCACCTAACTGTAAAAGCCATTGGCCACCAATGATACTGAAGCTACGAATATACAGATTACGAAAACCTTGGCTTCGATTCTTATATGATTCCAACCCAAGAACTCTCCCCAGGACAATTCCGCCTCCTAGAGACAGACCATCGCATAGTTGTTCCAATAGAAGCCCCAATCCGAGTCCTAGTCTCGGCCGAAGATGTTTTACATTCCTGGGCTGTCCCAGCCTTAGGCGTAAAAATAGATGCTGTCCCAGGACGCCTAAACCAAACAGCCTTCATTGCCTCTCGCCCCGGAGTGTTTTATGGACAATGCTCCGAAATCTGTGGCGCCAACCACAGTTTTATACCAATTGTAGTAGAAGCCGTCCCCCTAGAACATTTTGAAAACTGATCCTCCCTTATACTTGAAGACGCCTCACTAGAAAGCTAAACAGGGTTAAGCGCTAGCCTTTTAAGCTAGACATTGGTGCCTCCCAACCACCTCTAGTGACATGCCCCAGCTAAATCCCGCCCCTTGATTTTTTATTTTATTGCTTTCTTGAACAATCTTCTTACTAATTATCCCATCCAAAATGCTTAAATACACTTTTTCTAATGAACCAATAGCATTAAACAACGAAAACTCAAAACCAGAACCCTGAAACTGACCATGATATTAAGCTTTTTTGATCAATTTATAAGCCCAACATACTTAGGTGTTCCACTAATTGCTATTGCACTCACACTCCCCTGAGTAATATTACCAGCCCCCTCCAATCGATGACTAAACAACCGAATAATTACACTCCAAGGCTGATTTATTAACCAATTTACACAACAACTACTCCTCCCCCTTAACCTACCAGGGCATAAATGAGCTCTTATACTAACCTCATTAATAGTCTTTCTTCTGCCGCTTAATATATTAGGTCTTCTGCCCTACACCTTCACCCCAACAACACAACTTTCTCTAAACATAGGCATAGCCGTGCCATTCTGATTGGCAACAATTATTATTGGCATGCGTAATCAACCAACCGCAGCACTAGGCCACCTCCTGCCAGAAGGAACTCCAATTCTTCTAATTCCTGTTCTTATTATTATTGAGACAATCAGTCTGTTTATTCGACCTTTAGCCCTCGGTGTACGACTTACTGCAAATTTAACGGCTGGGCACCTACTTATTCAACTAATTGCAACTGCAACTCTGGTTCTCCTCCCTAAAATCACAACCGTGGCCATTTTAACTGCGCTAGTACTCCTCCTACTTACACTTCTCGAAGTAGCAGTAGCAATAATTCAGGCATATGTATTTGTTCTGTTATTAAGCCTATATTTACAAGAAAACACCTAATGACCCACCAAGCTCACGCATATCACATAGTTAACCCCAGCCCTTGGCCTTTAACCGGTGCAATTGCAGCTCTCCTAATAACATCAGGCCTCGCTATTTGATTTCACTTCCATTCAACAACACTAATAACTCTAGGAATAGTTCTTCTTCTTCTTACAATATATCAATGATGACGAGACATTATTCGAGAGAGCACTTTTCAAGGCCACCACACTCCTCCCGTACAAAAAGGCTTACGATACGGAATAATCCTATTCATCACATCCGAAGTCTTTTTTTTCCTCGGATTTTTTTGAGCTTTTTACCACTCAAGCCTTGCCCCTACCCCCGAACTTGGGGGTTGCTGACCCCCCACGGGAATTATTGCACTTGACCCATTTGAAGTCCCACTACTAAACACCGCAGTCCTCCTAGCATCAGGCGTAACTGTTACCTGAGCCCACCACAGCTTAATAGAAGGAAAACGAAAACAAGCTGTTCAATCATTGACTCTTACTATTATCCTGGGGTTTTACTTTACTGCTCTCCAAGCTATGGAGTACTATGAAGCCCCTTTTACAATTGCTGACGGCGTTTACGGATCCACATTCTTCGTAGCAACAGGATTTCATGGCTTACACGTTATTATTGGGTCTACATTTCTAGCTATTTGCCTTCTTCGACAAATCCAATATCACTTTACATCTCAACACCACTTCGGATTTGAAGCAGCTGCCTGATACTGGCATTTCGTTGACGTCGTATGATTATTCCTATACATCTCCATCTACTGATGAGGCTCATATCTTTCTAGTACCAAACTAGTACAAATGACTTCCAATCATTTAATCTTGGTTAAAGTCCAAGGAAGGATAATGAATCTAATTACAACGACCCTCCTTATCTGTACAATCCTCTCAATTCTCCTGGCTTTCCTATCATTCTGACTCCCCCAAATAAATCCTGATATAGAAAAATTATCCCCATACGAATGTGGCTTTGACCCCCTCGGGTCTGCACGACTGCCCTTCTCTTTACGATTCTTTTTAATCGCTATTCTTTTCCTATTATTCGATCTAGAAATTGCCCTCCTTCTCCCACTGCCCTGAGCAAACCAACTACTTCACCCAACTCACACCCTTTTATGAGCCGCAACCATTCTCATTCTACTTACCCTAGGTCTAATTTATGAATGATCCCAGGGGGGCCTTGAATGGGCAGAATAGAGAGTTAGTCCAAAAAAGACCTTTGATTTCGACTCAAAAAATTGTGGTTTAAACCCACAACCCTCTTATGACACCCGTACATTTTAGCTTCTCCTCAGCATTTATTCTGGGTCTTATGGGACTGACCTTTCACCGCACCCACCTTCTATCTGCCCTACTCTGCTTAGAGGGGATAATACTTTCCCTCTACATCGCCCTAGCCCTATGGGCCCTTCAACTAGAAGCCACCACCTTCTCCTCAGCGCCAATACTGCTCCTAGCTTTTTCGGCATGCGAGGCCGGCGCCGGCCTCGCACTCTTAGTTGCCACAGCCCGGACCCACGGCACAGACCACCTCCAAAACCTTAATCTATTGCAATGTTAAAAATTATTATTCCAACAGCCATACTCTTCCCAACAATTTGACTAGCCCACGCCAAATGGCTTTGAACCACTACCACAGCTCAAAGCCTATTTATTGCAATAATCAGCTTAACCTGACTTAAATGAAATACAGAAACAGGCTGAACAGCCTCAAATATTTACATAGGGGCAGACCCCTTATCCACCCCCCTGCTTATTCTTACCTGCTGACTGCTACCACTAATAATTATTGCCAGCCAAAACCACATCGGACCAGAGCCCATAGTCCGTCAACGAACTTTTATTTCACTACTGACTTCTCTACAGCTATTTTTAATTATAGCATTTGGGGCAACCGAACTAATTTTATTTTATATTATATTTGAAGCCACTTTAATCCCAACATTAATTATTATTACTCGTTGAGGTAACCAAGCCGAGCGGCTTAATGCAGGAACATACTTTTTATTCTACACCCTAGTGGGTTCACTTCCTCTTTTAGTTGCTCTCTTACTACTTCAAGAAAATATGGGTACACTATCCATAGCAATTCTCCAACACTCACAACCGGCCCTATTCTCTTCATGGGGGGACAAAATCTGATGAGTAAGTTGCCTAATTGCATTTATAGTAAAAATACCACTATATGGTGTTCACCTATGACTACCAAAAGCCCACGTAGAGGCACCAATTGCCGGCTCCATAGTTTTAGCAGCAATCCTCCTAAAACTAGGGGGATACGGAATAATACGAATTATAACTGTTCTAACACCCCTAACTAAAGAAATAGCATACCCTTTTATTGTCCTGGCCCTCTGAGGTATTATTATAACCGGCTCAATCTGCCTGCGCCAAACAGACTTGAAATCCCTCATTGCCTACTCATCTGTTAGCCATATAGGACTAGTCGCAAGCGGCATTCTAACACAAACCCCATGGGGCTTTACAGGAGCTATCATTCTTATAATTGCCCACGGCTTAGTCTCCTCCGCACTATTTTGCTTAGCTAACACAACCTATGAACGAACCCACAGCCGAACAATAATTCTAGCCCGCGGACTACAAGTAATTTTTCCACTCACCGCAACATGATGGTTTATTGCTAACCTGGCTAACCTTGCCTTACCTCCCCTGCCCAACTTAATGGGGGAATTACTTATTATTACAACCTTATTTAACTGATCTCCATGAACCCTTCTTATAACTGGAACTGGCACGCTCATTACAGCTGCCTACTCTTTATACCTTTTCCTACTAACTCAACGAGGCCCTTCTCCAAACCACATCACAAACCTCCCACCCTTCCACACCCGAGAGCACCTACTCCTAATTATGCACCTCTCTCCTGTTATTCTTCTCATTACAAAGCCAGAATTAATATGAGGATGATGTTTCTGTAGACATAGTTTCAAAAAAAACACTAGATTGTGATTCTATTAATAGAGGTTAAAATCCCCTTGTCCACCGAGGGTGGTCCCAAGACAACAAGAATTGCTAACTCTTAATTTTATGGTTAGACTCCATAACTCTCCTCGGGCTATGAAAGGATAACAGCTCATCCATTGGTCTTAGGAACCAAAAACTCTTGGTGCAAATCCAAGTCACAGCTATGCATACCACCCCTCTAATCCTTTCATCATCCTTCATCCTAACGCTAACCATTCTTGCAACCCCCCTCCTAAATACCCTTAAACCAGCCCCCCTATCCCCACTCTGGGCCTCTATATATGTTAAAACAGCTGTAAAAACCGCATTCTACACCAGCCTTCTCCCATTAATAATTTTTTTTGATCAAGGAACAGAGGCCATTGTTACTAACTGACACTGAACCAATATCATGACTTTTGATATTAACACTAGCTTCAAATTTGACCATTACTCCCTTATTTTTACCTCAGTTGCCCTATTCGTCACCTGGTCAATTCTAGAATTCGCAACCTGATACATACACTCTGACCCGCACATAAACCGCTTCTTTAAGTACCTATTACTTTTTCTAATGGCAATAATAATTCTAGTTTCCGCCAACAATATATTTCAACTATTTATTGGCTGAGAAGGCGTTGGCATCATATCTTTTCTTTTAATTGGCTGATGATACGGACGAGCTGATGCTAATACAGCAGCCCTGCAAGCAGTGCTGTATAATCGAGTTGGAGATATTGGATTAATCCTCACTATAGCTTGGATCGCAACAAATCTCAACTCCTGAGAAATCCAACAAATTCTTATCGCCTCTAAAAATACAAACATAACCCTACCGCTCCTCGGCCTAGTCCTCGCTGCAACGGGTAAATCAGCCCAATTTGGGCTGCATCCGTGACTTCCATCTGCCATAGAAGGCCCAACACCAGTATCCGCCTTACTCCATTCCAGCACAATAGTAGTCGCAGGGATTTTTCTCCTCATTCGACTCCACCCCTTATTAGAAAATAACCAACTAATTTTATCCATCTGCCTATGCTTAGGCGCTTTGACTACACTATTTACAGCCACGTGCGCATTAACCCAAAATGACATTAAAAAAATCATCGCTTTTTCTACATCAAGTCAACTAGGCCTAATAATAGTAACAATTGGACTTAACCAACCACAACTGGCATTCCTACACATCTGCACCCACGCCTTCTTCAAAGCTATGCTTTTCCTATGTTCAGGCTCTATTATCCACAACCTTAACAATGAACAAGACATCCGAAAAATAGGCGGACTCCATAAATCAATGCCATTCACATCATCCTGTTTAACTATTGGAAGCCTAGCACTAACAGGTACCCCCTTCCTAGCAGGCTTCTTTTCCAAAGATGCTATTATTGAGGCCTTAAATACCTCTAACCTTAATGCCTGGGCCCTAATCCTTACTATAATCGCCACCTCCTTTACTGCAGCCTACAGCCTCCGAATAATTTTTTTAGTCACTATGGGAACCCCACGATTTCTGCCTCTATCACCTATTAATGAAAACAACCCCGCAATCATAAACCCCCTTAAACGCCTGGCCTGAGGAAGCATTGTAGCAGGATTAGTTATTACATTAAATTTTTCCCCCCTAAAAACACCCACAATAACTATACCCTTTATGCTAAAAATAGCTGCTTTAACAGTTACAATTCTAGGACTCCTAGTCTCATTTGAACTAGCTTCAATAACATCCAAACAATTTAAAATCTCACCAACCCCTTCTACACACCAATTCTCAAACATACTAGGCTACTTCCCAACCACCATTCACCGACTTATGCCCAAACTAAACCTTACCCTAGCACAACTAATTGCCACTCAACTTGTAGACCAAACATGAACAGAAAAAACCGGCCCCAAGGGATTATCCTCAACACAAATTAAACTCTCCACCTCAACAAGCAACATTCAACAAGGAATAATTAAAACCTATTTAACTATATTCCTTCTCACCAATATTATAGCAATTCTGCTTTTTATCCCCTAACTGCTCGAAGTGCTCCTCGACTTAGACCCCGAGTAAGCTCAAGCACTACAAAAAGGGTCAACAAAAGAACCCACCCACAAACAACTAACATTTTCCCCCCAGCAGAATAAATCACAGAAACCCCACTTGCATCCCCTCGAACCAGAAAAAATTCTTTACTGTCCATAGTAACCCAAGATCCTTCATACCACCCCCCAAAAACCCAAATCGCTATAAAAATCACTACTAAAACGTACATCAAAACATAACCCACAACAGAGCGATCCCCCCAACTCTCAGGAAAAGGCTCAGCAGCCAAAGCCGCTGAATAAGCAAATACCACAAGCATCCCCCCCAAATAAATTAAAAATAATACCAGTGACAAAAAAGAACCACCATGACCAATTAAAACCCCACAACCCACACCAGCCGCCATAACTAACCCCAAAGCCGCAAAATAAGGTGCTGGATTAGAAGCTACCGCCACCAAACCAACTACCAACCCCAACAATAACAAAGAAAATATATAATTCATAATTCCTGCTTGGACTTTAACCAAAACTAATGACTTGAAAAAACACCGTTGTAATTCAACTACAAGAACACCTAATGGCCAGCCTACGAAAAACACACTCTTTACTAAAAATCGCGAACAATGCCTTAATTGACCTCCCAGCCCCTTCCAACATCTCAGCATGATGAAACTTTGGCTCCCTCTTACTACTATGCCTAATGATACAAATCCTGACCGGACTTTTCCTGGCAATACACTATACCTCAGACATCTCAACAGCCTTTTCATCAGTTGTCCATATTTGCCGAGATGTAAATTACGGGTGAATCATCCGAAATATTCATGCCAACGGAGCATCATTTTTCTTTATTTGCATCTACTTTCACATTGGCCGAGGCTTGTACTACGGCTCCTACCTCTACAAAGAAACTTGAAACATTGGTGTAGTTCTACTTCTTTTAGTAATAATAACCGCATTTGTAGGCTACGTCTTACCCTGAGGACAAATATCATTTTGAGGTGCCACCGTAATTACCAACTTACTATCCGCAGTCCCGTACATCGGGAACAACCTAGTACAATGAATCTGAGGGGGCTTTTCTGTTGATAACGCCACCCTAACACGATTTTTCGCCTTCCACTTTTTACTTCCATTTGCAGTTGTGGGAGCCACTGCTTTACATGCATTATTTTTGCATGAAACTGGCTCAAACAACCCAATTGGACTTAACTCAGATGCAGACAAAATTCCTTTTCACCCCTATTTCTCCTACAAAGACATCCTAGGCTTCATTATTCTATTCATCGCCCTGACATTCTTAGCCCTATTTTCCCCCAACCTCCTAGGAGACCCAGAAAACTTCACGCCCGCTAACCCTTTAGTCACCCCTCCCCACATTAAGCCAGAATGATACTTCCTATTTGCATATGCAATCTTACGCTCCATCCCTAACAAATTAGGGGGGGTTCTGGCACTACTTTTCTCAATTCTTGTTCTTATACTAGTTCCGCTCCTACATACCTCAAAACAACAGGGACTCACCTTCCGGCCCCTTTCCCAACTCATATTCTGGGCTTTAATCGCAGATGTCGCCATCCTAACATGAATTGGAGGCATACCAGTTGAACACCCATTTATTATTATTGGACAAATTGCCTCCATCCTCTACTTCATACTGTTCCTTCTCATTAACCCACTAACAGCCTGATATGAAAACAAATGACTTAACTGATACTGCACTAATAGCTTAATCACAAAGCATCGGTCTTGTAATCCGAAGATCGAAGGTTAAACCCCTTCTTAGTGCCCAGAAAAAGAAGATTTTAACTTCTACCACTAACCCCCAAAGCTAGTATTCTAAACTAAACTATTTTCTGACCTAATCTTAGGACAACCAAATTTTGAGTGCATACTATGGTATATCATACATAATGGTTCTCCCAATATATATGGTATATAATACATATGGTATAGTACATATTATGTATAATCTTACATCATGGTTTAAAGATATAAAATGATTTAACCAAAGAAATTTGTCCTACACATTAAAACAACAACATTAAACTAAGACTCAAATAAACCACTATATTCGTTCCTACAAAATCAATATTTTAACTTGATAAATCGAATAATCCCCATAACTCCATCACAAATTTTTCTATGTTTGACCCAACTAAAATTGGCCCTCAAAATATTAATGTAGTAAGAGACCACCAACGGGTTCATAACTTAATGTTAATTATCCTTGATAGGTCACGGACAAAAATTGTGGGGGTCACACAAAATGAACTATTACTGGCATCTGGTTCCTATTTCAGGGCCATAAAAATTTAAATCCCCACTACTGAACTATACCTGGCATTTGATTATTGAGATTAGTATCAATTATCCATGACCCACCATGCCAAGGCGTTCTTTCATATGCATAGGGTTTTTTTTTTTAGGTTCACTTTCATTTGACAATTGGTCACTTTCAAAGTAAAAAAAATTAAGGTAGAACATTTTCTTGAAGCAAGTCATAATTAATGTATTGCTTCATAAACATTCATATAAGAACCACATATGTTTTTATCAAGTGCATAAACTATCAGTTACAACCTCATTAATTTCTAAGTGTCCCTCCTACTAACGCTTGATTTCAATTATTGGTTTTTTCTCGACAAACCCCCCTACCCCCCTACGCCGGACAAGTTCATATATTTCCTGTCAAACCCCTAAACCAGGTTATGCCTCGACCAGCGCAATCAACGAGTTGAAATACATGTTGTTATACATTATTATGCATAGAAACTAAATTTATTGTTTTTACTAGCCTTTCCCCGACCAAATAGCTATTTTTTTCCCCTTAGACCCTAACATAACTAAACAATTAAACCATTATTGTTCAAAATACTGTATACCTTAGCTAATGTAGCTTAATTAAAGCATATCACTGAAGATGTTAAGATGAACCCTAAAAAGTTTCATAAGCATAAAGGCCTGGTCCTGACTTTACTGTCAGCTTTAGTCTAATTTATACATGCAAGTATCCGCACCCCCGTGAGAATGCCCCCAACCTCCTTTTGGAGTTGGGGAGCTGATATCAGGCACAAATTTGGCCCAAGACATCTTGCTCTGCCACACCCCCAAGGGAATTCAGCAGTAATGAACATTAAGCTATAAGTGAAAACTTGACTTAGTTAAGACTAAGAGGGTCGGTAAAACTCGTGCCAGCCACCGCGGTTATACGAGAGACCCTAGTTGATAGCCACGGCGTAAAAAGTGGTTAAGAGCTAAATTAAATAAAGCCAAAAACCCCCCCCAAGCTGTCGCACGCACTACGGAAATAAATAAGCCCTAACACGAAAGTAGCTTTAAACTAGCTGACGCCACGAAAGCTAAGAAACAAACTGGGATTAGATACCCCACTATGCTTAGCCCTAAACTTTGATAAAAATTTTACAATTTTATCCGCCAGGGGACTACGAGCGCTAGCTTAAAACCCAAAGGACTTGACGGTGTCTCACCTCCACCTAGAGGAGCCTGTTCTAGAACCGATAATCCTCGTTTAACCTCACCATCCCTTGCTCCTACCGCCTATATACCGCCGTCGCAAGCTTACCCTGTGAAGGCCCTACAGTA
Organism: Brycinus macrolepidotus; assembly: GCA_037974445.1. Classification (NCBI taxonomy): domain Eukaryota; kingdom Metazoa; phylum Chordata; class Actinopteri; order Characiformes; family Alestidae; genus Brycinus; species Brycinus macrolepidotus. Next base: position 14,816 of record JBBPCZ010170432.1, read on the forward strand.
AGCAAAATGGGCACAGCCCAAAACGTCAGGTCGAGGTGTAGCTTACGGGGTGGAAAGAAATGGGCTACATTTTCTACAACAGAACACAACGAATTACACCATGAAACAGGTGCATGAAGGTGGATTTAGTAGTAAAAACAAACTAGAGTGTTTTTTTGAAACAGGCTCTGAGACGCGTACACACCGCCCGTCACCCTCCCCACACCCAACTACATAGTAACTAACAAAATATCCTCTTAAGCGGGGAGGCAAGTCGTAACATGGTAAGTGTACCGGAAGGTGCACTTGGATCACCAGAACGTGGCTGAGCAGCCAAGCATCTCCCTTACACCGAGAAGACATCCATGCAACTTGGGTCGTTCTGAGCTAAAAAGCTAGCTTACTAACCAAAACCACTTTACCACCATTTAACTTAAACTTACTAAACACAAAAAACTTAATTAAAACATTCTCCTGCCTTAGTACGGGCGACGAAAAAGGCACTACTCCCTTAAGCAATAGAAAAAGTACCGCAAGGGAAAGCTGAAAAAGAAATGAAATAACCCATTAAAGCACAACAAAGCAGAGATTAGTTCTCGTACCTTTTGCATCATGATTTAGCCAGAAAAACTGAGCAAAAAGAATTTTAGTTCAAAGCCCCGAAACCAAGCGAGCTACCCCGAGACAGCCAAATTTAGAGCAAACCCGTCTCTGGGGCAAAAGAGTGGGAAGATCTCCGGGTAGAGGTGACAAGCCTACCGAGCCTGGTGATAGCTGGTTGCCTAAGAAATGAATAGAAGTTCAGCTTCGTATTCCTCACCTCCCTAAATTTAATATATGACATAGAGAAAAATACGAAAGTTAATCAAAAGAGGTACAGCCCTTTTGATGCAGGACACAACCTTACACAGGAGACTAAAGACTATATTTACTAAGATTACTGCTTCAGTGGGCTTAAGAGCAGCCACCTGTCTAGAAAACGTTAAAGCTCAAGCAGAAAAAAATCTATTATTTCAGCATTTAATCTAACATCCCTATTAATACTAGGCCTCTCCATAAAAACATGGAGGCGACCCTGCTAAAACGAGTAATAAGAAGACACCTCTTCTCCTGGCCCATGTGTAAGTCAGATCGGACCAACCACTGATTATTAACGAACTCACCTAAAGAGAGTAATGTAACCAAAACCATAAACAAGAAAACCCCCCATACTCACATCGTTAACCCCACACTGGTGCGCCACCCCAGGAAAGACTAAAAGGAAAGGAAGGAACTCGGCAAACACAGCCCCGCCTGTTTACCAAAAACATCGCCTCCTGCAAAAATTTCAACGTATAGGAGGTCTTACCTGCCCAGTGACATAAGTGTTAAACGGCCGCGGTATCCTGACCGTGCTAAGGTAGCGCAATCACTTGTTTTTTAAATGAAGACCTGTATGAATGGTGAAACGAGGGCTTAACTGTCTCCCCCCCCCAGTCAATGAAACTGATCTGTTCGTGCAGAAGCGAACATAAACCTACAAGACGAGAAGACCCTTTGGAGCTTTAGACACAAGGTCAATTGTTCTTAACCCCAAATAAAATGGAGCAAAACGAAACATCCACCTGACCAGAGTCTTTGGTTGGGGCGACCATGGGGAAAAACAAAACCCCCACGCGGAATGAACTATTCCCTTTAAACCAAGAGAAATATCTCTAAGTCACAGAATATCTGACCATTAAGATCCGGCCTATAAGCCGATCAACAGACCAAGTTACCCTAGGGATAACAGCGCAATCCCCTTCAAGAGTCCATATCGACAAGGGGGTTT
>JBBPCZ010170481.1:0-16599 GCA_037974445.1 Brycinus macrolepidotus
TCTCTCTCTCTCTCTCTCTCTCTCTCTCTCTCTCTCTCTCTCTCTCTCTCTCTCTCTCTGTCTGTCTCTCTCTCTCTGTCTCTCTCTCTCTGTCTCTCCCTCTCCATCTCAGGAATAGCTCGAGTCGTGAGCGTAGTGACCGTGACCGCTTTGAGCGGAGGGATGAGCGGGGGCCGGACCGGCTGGACCGGAACCGACCCGCCATCACCAAGCGGAGCTTCAGTCGGGAGAAGGATGAGCGCGCTGGCGAGAGGGAGCAGAGAACAGCCGAGGCAGTGCGGCGCGTGGCCAGCATGACCGACGAGCGGGACAGGGAGAGAGCGAGAGAGCGAGAGAGGGAGCTCAACAGCCGGGACAGAGCAACAAGCAAGGAGAACGGTATGGAGAATCCGGATTTCTCACCATGTGACCAGTTACACCACCCACATAAAAATATTCCGATGAGATCAAGACTTCGAATTTAATGTGTACTTTGTATTTCAAACTACACATTTAAAATATATATATATAACTGTGTGTGCCCCTGTAGTGAGGAGAGAGCCTGCTCCGACTCCCCCACTTGCCCCCTCTAAACCTGCTCTGAGCCCAGAGGAGCTCGAGAAGAAATCTACTGCCATCATAGAGGAGTACCTACACATCAATGACCTGAAGGTACTACCTAAAGATTCAGTTATTATGATTGTTATTATTCTCAGTAACTTGGATCATATTAGCTTCATTTATAAATGTATGAAAATATTAATCATTTTTAATATCAAAATTTCAGGCCTTTTAGGGTCCAAGTTATTTTGACCTACTTAAAGGGGTTGTTTAGCTAAATCAAATATGCACAATGTTCCACTAATGGCAGATGTGGTTGATCAGCCAACACCTGTTTGGAATCCAAATTTTACTATTGTAATTTAGAACTGGGCCTATTAGGCTGACATTACTAAGACTAGAAATTAGTAGTCACCCAAATATTTTCTGTAAATACATCCCCAAAACTTCCCTCAACCCACTCATACAGCATCCAGATCATTAAAGTGGAGCAGACTTGTGGACAAGGTTTCTCCCACAATTCTGATCTTGCTATTACTCATTTATAAATAGACTGTTTTATCATCTTGATGAATAGGGCAGTATATAGTTGGGTCTAGCAGTCTGAACATTTTCCAGCTTTTAGCACTCACATTGCTTTGTGAGCATCACTGAAAGAGAGGAAACTCACAGCAAGATTTCCTGACTATATATGTTTGTATAGTTGTAAATGTCATTTATATATGTATATGTGTATGTTCTGAACCGTAGGAGGCGCTGCAGTGTGTGAGCGAGCTGAACTGTGCCTCGCTGCTGTGCGTGTTCGTCCGGACAGGGATCGAGTCGACTCTGGAGCGCAGCACCATCGCCAGGGAACACATGGGCCAGCTGCTACACCAGCTCATCAAAGCAGGAACACTGTCTACACAACAATACTACAAAGGGTAGGTGTGTGTGTGAGAAACTATCGGAATTTTGAAATAAGGTATCGTGAATGTGAAACCCCTTGTGAGTTTCTAGCTTTTGTTTTTCCCTCCAGTGTTACTGGGGCTTCTAAAATATTTTCAGTTTATTGGAATATTCTACACAAACAAGAAAAGCTCCAGACATGTTTTGCTTTAATGCCAAAGGAGTTATAACACTTTATTTTGGCATTATAACATTTATAATAACTTGTTGTTGTTGTTGTTGTTGTTAATTTACTGTTTGCATTATTGCATTTATTTTGTTTGTGTTTTGATGAATGCCTTTTAATGAAATTTAATTGTAATAATATGTCACTTATATACAATGGCTTTTCTGTTTTTCCAATATTTTTATCTGATTTGTGTATTATAATTAACCGTTAGTTGCAGACCTAGTGTTCATTTTTATTTTACCATCCATTTCTGAGCTTTGTGTCTGTGCGTTTCAGGCTGTTGGAGGTTTTGGAGGTGGCAGAAGACATGGCCATTGACATCCCCCATATCTGGGTGTACTTGGCTGAGCTGATCGCCCCCATGTTGCACGAGGGAGGAATCCCAATGGGCTCACTCTTCAGGTCAGAGCACAGCACCCACAAATGCTCCAACAAATAATGCAACAAATAATCTGGGTTCCAGATTCAGATTCATCTGTGTTTCAGTGTGTCTCCTGTCCCTTTCCTAGAGTACCACTGCAAGCAGGTTTGCTTATCACTAGAGTTACGTTTTCTTTTCTGTTAACCGTACTGAAACCATGAGCACTGGCTGATAGTGATCTGATATTTCCTGTAAACACTATTAAGCATTAAAACAAGCGGTGAAGAATTGGAGCATTTCGCTTAAGGCGAGCATCTAAAAATGGGTTATGAGGCTCAAAGTACTCAAACTTCTCCACAGAGGCTATTGCTAGGTATTGTAAATATATATTGATATTGTCTTTGCAATCATTATAATTATTGCTGAGATACAATGACAAATACGAAAATGTATAACAAAGATTGTCATTATTCTCTCCAACAGTAGGAGTTTTGCTTATTTGATGTTGTGTTTTTTTTGACCCGCAGGGAAGTGGCAAAGCCACTTGTGCCTATCGGTAAAGCTGGAGATCTACTTGCACACATCCTCAGCCTGCTCTGCAAAGGAATGGTTTGTTTGTTTGTTTAATCAGGCCTGAAATTTTTTATCCTAACCTTAATACAGCCCATTAATTTTTTTTTTTTTTTGTCCAAGTCTGACCTGACACGACCCAAGCCAGATCAGCTTTTATGTCCAAAACTCACCAAACCCTTTTTTTTTTTTTTCCCTAACCTGACCTGACTAAACTTAAATCCAAAATTTATTTGAGACCAACAAAATTCTGTCCAACAACATCCCACACCTTTTCTCTCTGGATAAACTTTCCACCCTGTGCTGTTCTTATGCTGTGCACTACTGATAGCCTGTAGTGAGATGGTGGTCTTGATTCATCCTAAAACTCTTATTTCTGCACATGGAGTCTTGCATATAGCATAAAAATGTTTTTAGTGGGACAAATCAACGTTAAACAGCCCTTTGGCTGCACTAAGCTCTACTTTCCTGACTCTTTCTCACAAACACGGACCTCAGAAAGTATGGAGAAATAGAAAGCAGGGGGAGATAGAGGTTAAATTAAAATAAAATTCAAGACAGGCTATGAGAACCCTAACATGTTTTTTAAGCTGTCTCAGGTCTGGCACATATTTGGAAAAAGTTGGTTGGATCCAGTCAAGTAATTTCAAGCTCTAGACTGACCTGACCTCATCAAAATTGTCCCAAAGTGGTTCATCATTACCCAAAGTTTAAGACAAATGTAGCTGATGTAGTGATATGTTGGCGTTCACCTGTTTTATCCTAGATGTGTGTGTGCTAGCATGTTGGCATGGTTTGTTTTTTGGTGTGTTTGTGTGTGTTTGTGTGTGTTTGTGTGTGTTTGTGTGTGTTTGTGTGTGTTTGTGTGTGTGTAAAGCTCTTTTGCTTGAATTTTCTTCTGCCAGAGCCATAAGAAGGTGGGAGCTATGTGGAGGGAGGCAGGGCTTAGCTGGAAGGACTTCCTGCCAGAGGACCAAGATGTCAACAAGTTTGTGACCGAAAAGGTGATGGCAATCCAGCAGTCAGTTTACCTGAACACATTATTCAGAATTATGTATCTAATTGTGGTCTCACTCACGGACCCTCAAGCCTTGTTTAACCAGGTCAGCTCAGATCTGATTTTTTTTTTTTTTTTTTTTTTTTTTTTTTTTTTTTTTTCTGAATATCTGATTGGGACACATGCTTGGCAGTCTGAACGTCTTTTGTCCAGCCAATCATATTCAAACTATATTTGTGGCCGGTTTCAAATCAGATTCATATCAGATCTCCTGATATGCCACTCAGTGTGAACAGTAAGCTCAGATTTCATGTTTTTCCCCCCCCCCCCATCATTCAGGATGGCAACAGTTGACGTCAGATGGTGCTGCACATATATTACAGCCTTAACATAGAGATCGGAAGTTTTAACAGACAAATCAGACTTTTAACAACAAATCTGAACACTCAAGCCTAAAACTCTGAATTAAGAGAGAACTCCTGGTCCTGCAGTTTGAACAAAGCCACTAGGAATCTTTAATGAGACCAGAGGCTTGAACAAATAGCACTGATTTTTTTTTTTTTTTTATTGTGTGTGTATGTGTGTATGTGTGTATGTGTGTATGTGTGTGTGTGTGTGTGTGTGTGTGTGTGTATGTGTGTGTGTGTGTGTGTGTAGGAAGTGGAGTATACTCTGGGTGAGGAGTGCATGAAAGACGACAGTGGCAGAAAAGTTCTGAGTACAGAAGAGATCTCCAAACAGCTTGACCAGCTGCTGCAGGACAAGGCGAACAATCAGCAAATATTCGACTGGGTGGAGGTGTGTGTGTATTTGGGCATTGTTTTTCCCTTTAGCATTTATTTCTCTTCAGAATGTGGTTCTTAATGCTTGTCAACTGAAATTATAGTCCAAAAAGTGAGGTATGCAATAGAAAAGACTGCAATTAATCGTAGGCTACACAAACAGAACATCAACTAATTACCTTTACACATACACACTTGTTCAGATCTACTCTTTCAGTCCTGGAGGCACACTGTTAACATCCAGTGATTCTCCAAACCAAAATATTGTGTGTTATAAATCCAGTAATATTACAAGATGCTGGTTATTAAGGCTGCCCTGAATAACATTTTACAGGCTATTTATTCTGATATTCATTGGCAGGTACTCAAATACTCTTTCTCCAAATCACTCTTAAAATTAAGGTATGGTTTATTAAAAGAAAAAAAAAATTTTTTTAAGTTTTTACTCCTGCAGTCCTGACTACATCCAGCAGGGGGCAACCATATAATAGTAGCCAGCTTAAGCTTAGCTACTCATGTACCATATGTTATCAAAGATGTCGCAGTAGTTCGTTGTTCACAGCTTTCAGTATTCTTACATGTTTCATACCAGCCTCGTACTATAAATATTACTCTATAAATATAGCTTTTTTGGTGGCCCGTTGTAAATTTGGATGACCCCGATAGTGTTTATTGCAATAATTATGTAGACAAGCTTAGTTGAAGACTGCATACGTTAAATACACCAGCCCCTCACCTTGCAGACCCTCACTTTGCCTCCTTGCCAGGCCAACTTGGATGAGCAGCATGCGGCATCGAACGCATTCGTGAGAGCACTGATGACCTTGGTCTGCCAGGCTGCCATCATCTGTGAGTCACTTTCAGACCTCTCACCTTCTGTCTAGTCATGTGTGCATATGTATGTTTTAATGGATCTCTGTCTGTGTACAGGTGAGAACCCGTATAAAGTAGACACTAAAGAGATTTCCCAGAGGGCCAAGCTGCTTCAGCGTTATATTAAGGACGAGCAGAAGGAGCTGCAGGCACTCTATGCACTACAGAGCCTCATGGTACAGATGGAGCAGCCGCCCAGTAAGTGTGTCCTCGTGTGTGTGTGTGTGTGTGTGTGTGTGTGTGTGTGTGTGTGTGTGTGTGTGTGTGTGTGTGTGTGTGTGTGTGTGCCATACTGTATTAATGAGGAAGAAGGACACAATTGTCAACTTACGGTTGGGCTGGAGTGGAAATGGGATGATACTAGTGTAACATAACTGTGGGTAGTAGGGCTGCTGGGGAGGGTGTCGCTGCGTGCAGCACCCCTATCAGGGCAGGAAAAGGGGTGGAAAATGTTTTTGTACGACATTTGTTGTTATTGTTATTCTTTATATTATTCTTTGAGGGTACAGTATCATGAAAACCAAATAAGAGTTTAGTGTAGTATCTAACCATTGGTGGTGTTTCTAAACATGCCATTCACACTCCATTCACACTCCCATCCACAAGGGCCATATTATGCTGCAAAACAGCCTGTTTGGAATGTGCTGTTCCTGTGATTTCACATTTTCCAACACATTTCTATATATTGACTTATTCAATCTATTGCAGTTTAGCCCCACTCATTGAGGAATGTTTCTAGTGAGTCACAATCAGAACAAAGGTCAGTTAGATTTAGATATATTGGTTTTAGAGGTAAAGTAACAGCAGCCTGTTTAAGTAAAGAGAGGTTGGAAGTAAAGAGTAAAGAGAGGTTGGAAAATGAATCGTCAATTAAAAAAATCAATTATGACAATGATGGGTACAAAAATTCACGGAAGTGGACCTCAAGGAAAAAATAAAATACAAGACAATGTAGTATATGGGCCCTTTAAGGGGTGCTTTTCTGTGTTGATCAGTTACTTTGCAACGAGGATGAGATATAGTTAGCAACTCAAAAAATGCATAAAATACAAGGGGCGGCTGGTGGCCTGGTGGTTAGGGAGTTGCCCCTGCGATCTGAAGATCGTGGGTTCGAATCCCAGGACTGCCAGTTGCACCACTGGGGTACCCTTGAGCAAGGTACCGTCCCCACACACTGCTCCCCAGACGCTGCATTGCTGGCAGCCCACTGCTTCACTTCACTTATATATAAGGCATTATTTAAGGCATTCATGTCCCAAAAAGTTGTTTTTTTTTTTGTTTTTTTTTTTTGGGTTTTTTTTTTTTTTGTTTTTTGGGGTTTTTTTTCCCAAAAATGACCATCGTCTCCACCCCTCCCCAACACCACAACACAACCCAACTCACCCCACCCTACCACACCTTCTGCAATTATATGTCCTGAGGCTGTGAACATACCCACTAATTATTTTTTCCTTTCCACTCGCTGCAGATTTGTTGCGGATGTTCTTTGACGTTCTGTACGACGAGGACGTGATTAAGGAGGAGGGCTTCTATAAGTGGGAGTCTAGCAAGGACCCAGCCGAACAGCAGGGCAAGGGCGTTGCCCTCAAATCCGTCACCGCCTTCTTCACCTGGCTACGGGAGGCCGAGGAGGAATCGGACAACAGCTAGATGTCCGGCTCCAGCCACTGGAGAAGGAATTTTTTTGGGTTTGTTTTTTTTTTTTTCTTTGCTTTTTCTGCATTGGCACGAGAATCCTTTTCGGGAAGGATTCTTGGAGGATTTATTTTGTTTTTAACAAATGTCTATCTGAACTGAACTGACTTCAAAAAAAAAAAAAGTCTGAGAAAGGATATGAAGCCTTAGGTGCCACAGGAGACCTTTTTGTTTTGCTGTTTGATTTGCTTCTTCCAGTTTCTTCTCCTGTCGACGCTGAGAGTGACATTGTGAACTCCTAGGCGTTCAGAAAACCGAAGTCGCCACGACAGTAGAGAACTCCAGTTACAGAAAAGCTGCTCAGAGTTCTATTTTTTGAAAAACTGACGTTCCGTCATGTGCTGTATGGATGGCGTGTGGGGGAGTGGTGGCTTGTTTTTGTTTAGCAATTACTCCCCTGCTGTTTTCTGCAAGTGTTGGCATGAAGTGTTTTTTTTCCTCTTTTTTTTTTTTTTTTTTTTTTAAATAAATAAATAAGATGACAGAAATAAGAGGCAACATGCGTTGCCCATTCTAGAGTCTCGACTGGACAGTTCTGATGAAGGGGCATAGACTTTTGACTTATTTTGCTGCTGCTGCTTGGGGGGGCGGGGTCACGGCCACCTAACTTTTCTGGTTTTACCTTTCTTCACTTCGGAAAAGAAAAGACGAGAAGGCCGAGCGAATGGTGGGGAAGAGAAAGAAGGGGTTTACCTAAACCACTGTCCGCAGTGCATTTTACAAATAAATAAAAATTGATACTAAAACTTGAAAATGTTTAGAGAAATCAACTTACAAAAGAAAGTATTAAAAGTATAAAAGACAAAAACACAAAAAAAAAAAAAAATAATAATCAGTACGAATCCTAAAGGCCTTTTCTGCTGTCTGGGGTGGAAATGCATTTCAGGAGAGTCCTGTAAATAAATATTTAGTTTTGTTTTTTTTTGTTGATCTTTTATTTTTCAAAAATAAAAATGCTTTAATGACGTAATTTTTTTTTCTTTCCTTTTCTCTGCATTTGTATTCTGTTGGCTCTCCGTGGTTTAGCTGCCTCGGCTCGTGTAATTATCCTCCTCCAGTTTATTCATTATGACCTTTTTGTAAATATATATATATTTTTTTGCTTTACTTTAAGTATTTAATTAAGAGAAATGATTGCTCTTTTCACATCTGAAACTGGAAAATACAATAAAGAATATTGCAATTAAAAAAAGGGAAAAAAACAAAGCTAAGGGTGTTCAGATTCGTTATCGCATTTTTTCTCTCTCTCTCTGTCTCTGTGTCTCTCTCTCTCTCTCTCTCTCTCTGTCTCTCTCTCTCTCTCTCTCTCTCTCTCTCTCTCTCTCCCCCTCTCTCTCCCCCTCTCTCTCCCCCTCTGACCCAAAAGGAAGATTTTTTTTAATGATGTATTCATTGTGTGAATGCAGAGTTAACATAAACCTGAACATGATCATGTGGTCTCTTCAGAGTGAACCCTGTGTGTGTATGTGTATATAGAGATATAGATATATATATAGATATAGATATAGATAGATATTTATAGATATATATATAGATATATATACAGTAAGATATTTAGGGTCAACTCCTCTGCAACTGCCTCCAAAATGGCAATTTTATAAGAGGAGTGTTTATGCACATGAATGCAAAAACACACTACTCAGGAATTCACAACATGGATAAGCTTTTGTTCTGTTCTTCAAGATGGCAAGTCTTTTTTTTATTATTATTTTAAGGTAATATTACAGGTGAACAAAAAAGATAGGCCATTTAGTTACATTCCGCCATCTGTCATCCCTTCCTGTGTTTCCATCAGAACCTCTAGGCAGGTATTATGTCAGCCCTACACATCTCCTTCTATCCCTTCCACCATTACTTCTCCTCAGTCTCTGTGGCCTGGTTGAGGCTGCTTTGGCTGTCCAGGAGGCTGTGGAGCTCTGTGGCCTCTGGGGTCGCTGTGACCCTCTGTCTAGTTTTGCTGTCTCTGAAGCTGCCCATGGGTGGGTGCATATTGGGAACCTGCACCTTTACTAAGGCCTCAAAAGCCTTCTTAATCTGCAATGCAACAGAATGAACGAATGGATTAGAATATTTGGTAACACTTTACTGAAGGGCAAGGCTACATGACAACTGACATAAACCTACATGAACTTTTGGTAACACTTCACTGTAGGGCAGCCTTTGCAAGTCTAGATGACACATCCGTAAGCATTTCATGACAACTGGCCTACCTACGTACATGTTTATAAAGGCTTATTCTAACAAAACATCAATTGTCATACACACTTTCCAGGGTGAAATTGACTTAAGCAGCTTCTATGATAACTTGGAACTTGGTGGAATAAGCATCTGTAAATGCAAGTTTATGTTGTGATCGTAAACATATCTGTAGGTGTCATGTAGCTCCACAAATGCTACCCTTCAATAAAGTGTTAACAGCTTGTTCAACAAGTATCAGTTGTCATAAAGGCTACTTTTGTTTTGGTCTTTTCAGTGCTGCCTTTGAAATATCTGTATAGGTTTGTCATTTGTGATGACAGGCTTAACCAGGTCGCATGTTTCCTTGTTGACACTATCAAGATGAGCATCCTTAATCCTCACCTCTCGATGTGACACGACCCCTATGAGTCTTCCCACACTGGTGACATATGCAGTATCCAAACCCATCATAGAAAACATACTGTGGGCCTGAAGATCAGAGGCAGAAAGACAAGAGACATTAACACATTCCACATTTTTCTGGTGAAATGTACACACTAGAGATAGACGTGGTTATTCAAATGAGTTATTTTCGTAATCAGGTATTTGACTTACATCCATCGACTGTAACCCTGGTTAGGATAAATGGCGTTGACAATTTTGCCAAGGCAAATTTTGAAGTTTATTTTGAAATGTTGAAATTTTGCCTTACTTTAGAGCTGGAGCTATAAGACTAACACTAGAACTCAATAGTCACCCAAATCTTTCCCCATCAAAACATCCCTTCAACGCGCTCAAATTGCATTCAACTCTTCATTAGGGTGGAGCAGACTGGAGCAAGCTATAAAAAACTTGACTGTGTAGCCGAAAAGCATTATTTGCCAAATTTTAACATATTGGAGAAAAAAAAATATTATGAAACAAATGTGGTCTATGCTAAAGTTATGCCACCATCTATATGTATATATATATATATATATATATATATATAGAGAGAGAGAGAGAGAGAGAGAGAGAGAGAGAGTTTTTAGTTAGTATGTTGTCTATAGCAAATAAATAGAAAGTATGCATTAAAATTATCAAGAGAATTTAATATTTAGGATGTGTTAACCTATATTTATGGAATGCTGTTTCATTGTTTTTTGTTTGCAGTCTTAATGAGCATCATGTCTGTTGTTTGACAAGAAAAGACAAGACTGTGACCATTAGGACATCATGTCTGTTGTTTGACCATTAGACAGGACAGCAAACACATGGAGGCGAGGGATTAGGAAGTAGGATATAGCGAAAAATTCTATTGACTGGGAGAGAAGTGGGATGGGAGGAAGCAGATGTTTTTGTAGACAGGGGACACTTGCTGTGTCAAAAAAGGACACTCTGGCCAAAGGTTCAGATGGTTGAGCACCTAAAGCCCACCCCCCTCCAAAAGTTACAATATAATGTGCACTGGATGTTGAATGCACATCTCTAGAACCCCAACAAACCTTGTGCAATGAGGTATGCTCCACTAGCTGGACGGAGGCAGTGTCAATCATGCAGTTGTCAAAGTTGACCTTTTCATCAAGCTGCTGCTCCTCCCACTCGACGATCTGCACCCAGGGACAAGAAAACATTTCATCCCACATACCAAAAACATGACCTCAGATTAATATAGGTGTGAGTGGTCCTTAAAAAATGAACTTCAGTGGAGTTAAATGGCTAAAAGCAATAATTCAATATATTGGTAGCCTGGCCAATGGTGTTGTCACCTCTCTTTTGGTCATGGTATCTTCTACATCTGGGTCATCCTAGAAAGAAGAGGGCCAACAACATTCCAGCAGTCTTTTATAGCAGAAGCAGTGTTATACTATTACTGTAAGACTGAGCTAAACTGGAGTAGGGAACTCTTACCTCTAGTCCGTCCACTATAGAATGGGCACAGAGACAATTCTTTACAGTTACTTCTGAATCTTGGAAACCTAAACATGAAAGTTGGAGATCTTAAGATTGGTGACTTGTTTTGCTGTGACAACATTGATACAGAACCACACCACCAGGAAGCAACACTGGCTGCATTGCCATCATCATCATCATCATCATCATCATCATCCAATACCAGTTCAGAAGCTAGCTGGATTCCTATCTACAAATGTTCAAAGCAAATCCTATGCACACAATAAAAAACTATGAGTACAGCACCAAATTCAGCAATGCCTTTACTGAAAGGCTGTCCTACCCTGTTCCTGGAGATTTACTGTCGCACACCCCTGATCTAAGGTTGATTTCATATTTCTGAACGTGAAGCTATTTGCATCAAGAGTTTGGCACATAAAATCTGTTTTCAAATCCGGGTGTGGTCTTTGAAAACAGTGGGCTGATATTAATTTTGTGGGAAAAAAATACCCTGCTCTGTTTTTCAGGTCCTCCAGTTACATCTACATACATTGACCATAGCAGGAGTTTTAAATTTCAAATAAATATCCATGGGAAACACCAGCATGCTGCAAAAGGACTTGACCGAGGCAACGGTCAGTTGGACCATTCCTCGCATGTTCATTATCTTGACAAAAATGCAGCTTAATACATTTTCTTTTTACATTTGATTGGGTAGACCTGTAATCACTCAAGACTGACATGTGGCCTGATACAGCACGCCTTCAATGATGACGCCTTCCAATAATTTACCCCAGAATCCACCAAAGTGGGAAAAAATGATGATAAACCCTTAAATGATGTTAATTTTTCAGTTAACCTCCAGTTAGTCCATCGATAGGTTCTAGATTCAGGTTTGAAACACACCAGATCTCCAGAAACAGGGTCAGACACTCTTGCCTTGAAGTAAACTGACATTAAAGCACAGACCCTTAATGCAGGAAGGGGCGCAAAGGACCATTTGACAGGATTGGGGTGTAAGAAGCAATGATCTGAATAGAAGCTTACCAAAAAGAAGACCTTAGAACCAGCCACCTCTGCAATGTAGCCATGTCCACTCTTCAGTGGATGCTGTGGATCTGCCTCTGAGGCCATCGGGAGATCCACCAGGGCAATCATGCTCAGCCTTGAGTGATTGCTTTGGACAACACATAATGTGTAGGGTGTGTATGAAGGGAGTGCACTGTCTGTGTAGTACCTAGAATTAGAACTCGTAGGGCGGACACAGTCATCTGAACATTTATCTTCCTTGGGCACCTTCTTTGATACCTAGACTAGACACCTAGAACGGAGATCTTCAAATCTGGACCCTGATTTGATCCAGTTTCTGGGCCTGATTTTGAAATCACTGGTAATTAAGTGAACAGTTGATTTAGCTGATTGGTCAAACTAAAATCAGGACCAGGAACTGGATTTAAAGACCTCTGCTCTAGCAGATAATATAAGACATGGCTTACAATTTGTTGGTTATTATCCCAGTGTCCGTTCTGTTCAAGTGTAATTCTGTCGCACACTACAATACATACTTTGTTTGGTGTGACTAACAATTCATATATTTATCTGTACCTCTCTCCACTGGTCTTCTGAGTGGTTTGGAAGAGAATGAGTGTGTGGTACCAAATAAGGATCCATCTGTAGATGCCTGAAACATACACACGCACACACACACAGTTAGGGAATGGTAGTCTTGTTTTCTGAAGATGAAGCTCCTTTCAGTTGTACAAAAGTGGGCCTTTTTCCTTCTTTCGGCTCAAGCTTGGCCCTTACTGTAACGCACAGGTTCAATCCTCAGGTATTAATTTTACATGAATAAATCTGATACAACAGGTTTATGTGTTAAGAAGACTCCCACAGTGGTGGGAGTGTAGCATGTGGACTAGAGCTATAAACCTCTGAAGTCATGCCTCAGTCTGTAATTGGAAATATGCCCATATAATCTGGAAAAATTCTGCCTCATTTTCTCCAGAAACCTGCATGTCAATATACTACTTAATATCAAAGCCACAATTATGTTTAGCTGTTAGCCACAAAAACCCTGATAATATTCTGTCACTGTTTATCTAAACCCTCTCTTGCTATACATGCTCTCCAGAGCCTATAGCTGGGACTGGGTGGGAGGACCCTGATCTACTGTGAACAACCAACAGGCTGGACTCGGAGTGTGTGCAGCACTACTTTGGTTCATGCATATGCATTACAAACAGTGTAAAACAGCTAAAGAGGCTTAACCTGTAGAAACAATTGTGTAGATTTCAAAATGTGTCCCAACTTTTACTCCTGGAATGGCATTCCGGTGTGTTTCCAGCCTATTTCCACCCCTAGTTGCAATGACTAGCTTTGACTCCAAGATAATTACGGTTTCCTGTGCACTGGTGTATATCATTTTAGCCACAGATTGTCTACACATGCCCCAGTCCTGACCTCTTGACTGACCTTGTGGTTTCCATCCTCACTCTTCCGTTCATTCTGAGCCCTATCACGGAGGTACTGCAGTCGCCGGGGACGACCGAGCTGCTGCGACAGCAGAGTCTGCAACTGAATGCACTCAATAGAGCCTAGCAAGATCATCGACTCTGAGGAAGAGAGAGGGATAGTCATCCAGATGTGTGCATTTGAACTGTACTTGTATTGTGCACGACTGTGTGTGTGGAGGTACCTGCTGACTTGACCAGTGGAAGTGATTTGAGCTGCTCTTTGAGCAGGATGTTGTGGAGATCTTTGTAGGTGCAGTTTAGAGTGATGTACTTCACATCTTTCTCCATGATGTCCTCTACCTGAACTTGAGATTTCCTAAGAGAGAGAGAGAGAGAGAGAGAGAGAATACTGTTACATAGTACAGACAACAGCCCAGAAATAAGCAAGATTATGAGATTGAGCAGAAAGAGACAGGATGGAGACATATGGAACTGGAGGTTCACTCACTCGTGGTGGCCCCAGCTGGGTTTTGCTGGGTATGGCAGTTTTCGGATGCGAATGAGGGAATCGTACAGTGATGGCTGTAGGCTTTGGGCCACAACGTTCGCCACAATAACAGAGAAGATTGTGGGGAAAAGGTAGTTGATCTGACCAGTCAACTCAAATACAATCATTGCTGTGGACACGGTGTGTGTGGCTGCTCCAGACATTGCAGCCGCACCTGTAAATACACACATACACACAAAATATGCCAATGTACAGTATTTAGAAATGGCAAATTTATAATGTATATATTGTATATATATATATACATATTTATTTATTAATTTATATACACTGTGGGGGCTATTTTTATGCTCATAGCACAAAAATGCAAAAATTTTGGCAAAAGATCACAAAAAACAGGCCTGATTACACAAACATGTATGACTGATAGATGGCTGATACAGAAGCATGGTTAGTCATTCTATACTCCACAGCAGCCTCTGCTGGCCACTTTGCCTCTAAGAGCCATACTTCACTGACTTCAGTAGTGACAGGAAACTCTAATTATTATTAGTGTTACCTTCAATCTTCGTCACAAATTATAGTTTAGTTAGACATTTTGTTTTACAGTCATAGCATTTCAGTTTTGATTGTGTACCAAATTCATACAGCCCTTTTGATACAACTGAGTCAGATCTAAGAGTTAAAGTTCGGGTCTGAAGAAGGATGACTGGAGTTCCGCTGATCTACAAGCACTGATGATTTGGAGATAAGAGTGATGGATGAATATCCTTGCTTAGGGTTGTTTCATAGTTTATTTGGCTGGTTTACTAAAGTTCATGTTCCATTACAAATTACAAAGTGACATCTAACCCAAATCCTGTTCAGGACTGATGGTATTCCAATGTTTGATGTGAAGGTAATTCATATAGGTTTGTAGAGATGACCTTTCAGAGCCCATATGAATGTCTTTTTTCTGCTAAATCATGTAAAATATTAAAACACTGAATATCAATGGTAAAAGTGATCAGTTATATGTGTAATGGCAGAGGTTAATTTGGGCCATCACATAGCACATATGGGGGCTAGCACATAGACTCTTAAAACCCCCCCACACACAAACAAATCCCAGTTTAAACCCTTTGTTTAGCCCGCAATAAGATATTAATTTTTGCTTATCGTTTCAGTCCAGATATTCCATGCTGGTGCCACATATTTGTCACATATTTTTATATTTGAGGGTTATTTTTATTATCATTAATTACATTTTTGAGTCTTGCTAAACTGATTTGACAGATATAGTACAAAGCAGTAAAGTAGGTGTGTGTGTGTGTGTGTGTGTGTGTGTGTGTGTGTGTTACCTGCTACAGCATAGCTTCCTGGTACTACGGTGTAGATGGTGCCATTGGAGTGAAGTCCTACAGGTAACACAACAGCAGCCACTTCGCCCACCAGCCTCCCAAGATATGCACCTGATCACACAAACACATTTGTATTTCATTCACACATATACACACACTGACACGAATGAAAACACAAATCGTAAACACACTTACCAATGACGAAAGCTGGGACGAAGGCTCCGCACGGTACAGGCATAGAGATAGCTACAGCTGACATGAAGAACTGGAGAGAGATGAGTCAACTAATAATTAAATGAATAGGTGGTATGCATGAATTTCCATTTAAAAATTTCAAGCAATTTATTCCCTGCAATATATTACATACATTTAATGCTCCATCAGACTCTAAATCGCACATTAAACATTAAGTATAAATACAACACTACAAATAATATTTTACTTTAAATCCACTGTGTTTGTTAATAAATCCCAACAACAGATTAATTACTGGAGAATGTTCTTTTTATGTCAGATGCAATATTTCGTGTAATATCTTTGAAATGTTTTCAAAACTATTCGCAAATTCAGGCAATTTTTCCACATCAAAACATACATGGCAAGATTTCTTTTGAATTTCACTATTTTGTTATTATTTTGCAATTTGCGAGATCCTACTGTTGTAGGTTTCCTCCCTTTCAGTAAAGGACACTGTGATTTAAGTGCTAATTGCTTCCCCTTGTGGTGGTAGTTTAGACTGCTGAGCATGGCTTTATAATGACTCTTTACTCTGTTTATCATTAAATTTGAGAACTAGAGAACAAAAAATTTATTTATGACTAGTAAAATGAGTAATACAGACAGCCCTAAAACAACAATCAGATTTTTAAAAATCTGGGTTTTTTTTTCTGTGCACACATTTCTCATACAAAGTGTTCTACTTCAGCACTGCAATGTGCGTAGCCTCAGTCTTGACTGATGACCTAGATGTGGATGATGCTGGTGTGGACGCGCACCTTCATGATGAAGGAGATTGTGAGGGTGCCGAAGACGTTGACTTTCGGGTGTTTCCAGGCCACCGAGTAGTCCGAGTGGTCAAAATGCTCCCCCTTGAGGTGCTCGGACCATGTGTGATTGTCGAAAAGGGCGAGCAGGGTCTCCCTCTGGGTTAGCTGTTCATAAGAAGTGGGAAAAAAATGTTTTATGAAGCTTAAAGAATTCATATCGATCTCCTTTAAAACCTGTTAATGACTTTAAACTTATTAATGCGCTAGCTTTAAGACTTATGGATGCTACATGAGTTATACAGCACAATGCTTTTTAATTACCGGATG
>JBBPCZ010170523.1:0-10917 GCA_037974445.1 Brycinus macrolepidotus
TGTATTTCCTGTAAAGTGACCTTGAGAGCCGTGAAAGGCGCTGACAAATAAAATGTATTATTATTATTATTATTATTTGATGTACTGTGCAAAAGTCTTCAACTCCTTTGTAAATAGTTTAAAGCCACTTTTCTCAGCATCTGATAATGAATCTAGCAAAGTTAACATTAGAATAAATGCAAACAAATAAAAAAAAGCACTAAAAAGTCAAGATTTGTTTGTTTTTAAAAAAAAGTGGTTGATATTTTGTGAGCTGGTGAGGAGAACACAGGTTCGGTTCCAGATTTCTCCTTGATGCCTCCAGCTATTTCTTGAATTATGTGAAATTCCATCAACAGCAACACCTGATTTAATTTAATGAAGGACTAATTGAGTCAAACCAGGTTTCTGATGGAAACTACAACTAATACTGGACATCTACAACGAACACTTTGATATATTGTACATAAAATACAAGGACTAGAAGGATACCTTTGGACATATTGTGTACAGCATTTGTCAAGTATTGTTTGATACAAACTAATATATTGTTTTAAAAGTGTTTTACAAATAAAATATATGTGCATTCAATTCAGAAATACCTCAAATGGACAGAACTTCCATCTCTTCTCAATACAAGCCAAAATCAAGTATGTGGGAATGAACTTATACTATAACGTTTCAGCAACTAACCTCAAGTGAACGACCGTCTTCCTAGGAAAACACAGCCGTGACAGGGGAAAGGTCACACTGCATCCAGATGACCCACTTCGGTCTGAATGGAAAATTTCACAAACAGCCAGAGAAGATCTAAACACCACACTCAACCAAAATAGACCTTCGCAGGGCCTTAGCATCTTACTATGTCTTATTTAACATACATATACTCTCCATCAAAGGTTCTGGGGTGCATCTCACAGTGTTTAACAGTAAGTGAGCAATGTTTCCTTTGTCAGTTTACAATAACTTAACATATTAAAGTCTAAACAGGTTCAACCTGAGGACAACAATATTACAGGGATACATGACATTTTGATTCATCCTCTAGTCCTTCATCAGTGGTCTAATGAGTCTAATAAGCTCTGAGGACTTATAAAGGCCTGGTGGACTGGCTGTAAGGGAGCCCATACGTTTGTATGTGTCATGGTAATACGTTCCCAAATTCTTGATTGTCTTATTTTCAGTCACTCCATGAAATGAGTGTTGGAAACCAATTCAGTATTTTGGATGCAAAGGCTTGCTTCCTGTCATGTGTGTATTATAACCAGACTTGGAGAACAGAGGGCAAAAGGTGTTGATGGTGTGTTCCCTCTCTCTTTCTTCCTCTCTCTCTCTCTCTCTCTCTCTCTCTCTCTCTCTTTGTTTTTCTTTCTATCTCTCTTGCTTGGATATAGAAGGTGCTTATTATGAAGCCCTATGCTGTTCAAATGCTAGAGCAAGTGTATAATAGAATCACTGTTTGTTTTGTTTATGAAATGGTCAGACTCTGGAATTTGCTGGAAAAACAAATCCGAAGTGCACAAGGCCGAGAAAAGAACGTGTGGCTTTTTCAGGTTGTTTTTTTTCACCGTGGTCATGGACATTAGATTTCTGGATGGTTCATTCAGAACACACTTGCGCAGATACACACACAAACCCACTGCAAAATAGTTGGGAGTGAAAGCACTCTATTGGATTATTGCAGATTATCTAAAGTGCTCAGTCATGATGTCAAACTGACAATTAGCTCCACGTACATGCAAGCAGTGACTGAGCAGCCACCACAAGCAAATCCTCTCTCTTTAATTTTGTTAGCTAACTAAGTACTGCAGAAAGTGATGCATGCTTCTCCATTTAGTTCCACTTATTAGAATGAACGTAATGCAAGTTAAGGGGATACAGAGGGAAACAGACCATTCTGACTGGTTTAAAGGACTGGTTGATCTGATGCACACAGACAAACTAGTGTTCTTCTGTATGAGTGTGTGCAAAAGTTTCTGTTCTCCAACCCTTACTTTAACCCCTGAGACTAGACATCCAGTTTTCTTTTACGTTTTCTAATGAAAGCTGCAGTTTTAGAACATAAGATTTTGGAGACCAGCTAAATGTCCACACCCCAAAACATAGAGAGGTCTGGCTCAATTTTATTTGAATGACCCCTAAGGATACTCTACAGTTATTCAAATGAATGACAAACTGTCTGCTGATGCTCACCAAGATTTAGTTTAGGAAGGGTTAGAGTCGGGATAGGGCTAAAGGTTGGGATTAGGGAAAATTAACATGTCAGAAGAAAGAACAAGTTGCAAGTAACAGGTAAACTCTCGACACTAAAGTCTCAATATAAACAAATCTCAAGTCAAGTCTAAAGTCTCGAGTCAATATGGGCAAATCTGATGTCCAGTCTTGAGTCAATACAGGTGAGTCTCATGTTGAGTCTCCTGTCAATATAGGCAAGTCTCAAATCTCAAGTCTCGAGTCAATACAGACAAGTCTCGAGGCGAGTCTCAAGTTAATAGAACCTCAAGTCAAGCCTCGACTCTTAAACTTTGAGAATTTTCTTCATTCTTCAGCAAACTGTCATTTCATACCAAAATTATGGTAACAGTAGTCTATTTAATGATAAGGTGTTGGGAGTATATGGAAGCATATTAAATAAACACTAGACTTATTCTTTTCATTTATTACTCCAAAATTATTTGCTTAACCATTTCCAAACCTTTCCTCAAAGAGGAACATTCATATTTACCATTCAATACCTAGTGTATCCAATCAATCCATGTAACCAAATCAAGTGTTGCGAATGCAGTTGAACAAATCCACGTGATGGCAAAAGCATACCAAACCCATATTCTTCTGTATTATTACTTAACTTAAAAAAATAACTTAAAAACATTGTTGTAACATTGCATTTATGTTTATTTGCATTTCAGCAATTTAAGCATTTTCCTCCAGGATCAATAAAGTTTTCTGATTCTGATTCTGATTCTGATTTATTCTAATGTACTGTCAAAAACACACTTGTTCCTAGGTAAGCCATTTTCTTGGCTTCCTATGACTATTGCACAGTACTTTTAGTTAAGTTCAATATAAGTTAAATAAGAGGTAAGTGTCTACAAATGGCTTTCCAAATAAAGTATTGGCTGATGTTAATGTTTTTTAAATGGATTCAGTGGCCACTTTATTAGAAATGTTTCCCTTGTAGCTCCACCTTACTGGTGGACTGTTGCCCATTTGTTGATGCACATTTTGTGTTATCCATCCTCTAATGTTTCGTCAGAAACTGAGATACATTGTGCTACAGTCTGTAATTGCACAACTATAAATTGGCCGCACAAGCATGCTCATGTTTCAAAACACTAAGAGTCACATGCTTGGAGGCTCCTATGTAGTGAATACTCTACAGTCTTCACTGCCAGACTGAATCAGCCATTCGCTGAGCATTACTCAGTGTTATTTGGTATGAGCCAGACTGTATGTGGATAATTCTGCATTACATTAGGGTGTTGAAATGTGCTTGTCCTAGGCCAGACTTGGGATAATGAGGTCCTGGTCCTGAAGGACAGTCAAAGACCTTGGCGACAGAACTAAAATTGTGGTCATTATTCTTCATTTCCTTTTACATTCACAGCCAACCTTCATAAAGGGCATTCTCTGTGTGTGTGCATGAGAGGTAAAGGGTGAGAGAGAAAGAGTGGGACAGGGAGACAGATACAGTGAGACAGGGTTATGAGAGTAAGGTAAGTTCCCAAATAGCAGCCAGATTATTATTCAGGCAGAGATGTTTGGGTCACAACCCAACATTTCCTTAGGTGATGTTCTTTGCAAAGTGAATGACAGTGAGAGAGAAAACAAAACAGACACAGTAGAGAAGATATTGAGTGTGAAATAAGTTCCCAGACAGCTGTCAGATTACCACTTATCCAGCAATGTCTGGGCCACATTCGGTAACCCAATTAGTTCATGTATCAATGCACTGTACTGGTCATTCAGTGTATTTGACTTCTATTAAAGAATACTGGAATTATATACAGTGGTACCCCGCATAAAGAATGCAATTTGTTCCAGCGGCGCGTTCGTTATGCGGGGAGTTCGTTATGTGAAACACAAAAAAACAGTAAACACAGGGACACCAAAAACACATCAAAACAGGAAAAAAATGACACTAATGGGGAGAAACAACACAACATGATGCTTTGTCTTCATCTGAGACACATCTGGCCGGATTCAGACATTTTTTTAAATGTAAAACTCGATTTTCACGTGTGACGTGCGGTTCGTTGTGTGAAATGCATTCGTTCTGCAAGTCGTGCGCGATCGCGGTGGCGTTCGTTATGCGGAACGTTCGTTCTGTGCGGTGTTTGTTAAGCGGGGTACCGCTGTATATATAATGGAGTGTCTGTGTTCTACAGAGGAGTATCTGTGCTCTACAGAAGGGTATTTGAAGTCTATAGGTGGATAATTTGTAGTAGAGGATTTGAAGTTTATCACGGAGAAGTTTATCAATTCAGCTCTATAGTAGTTTAAGCCTTTAGCACAGAATATGAGCTCTGTTGTACAGTATTTGAAGTCTATAGTGTATGTTTTACAACCCTATAGTAGAGTATTTGAAGTATTCTGATCTCTATATATTAGAGTATAGTAGAGTTGAATTGTATAGTACAATATTTGAGGACTTTTGTGGCCACCTGTCTTTTATGCCTATAATAATAAGTAATTTAAAGCCATCTGTACGGATCTTGTTTCTAATTGTAATGTTTGTTTATTTGGATATTTGAAGTCTATAGTGGAATATGTCTGCTCTGTAGCAGAGTATTTGGACTCTATAGTAATTTGAAATCTATGGTGGAGTATTTGAGCTCTGTTGAGGAGGATCTGAAGTCTTTAGTGGAGTATTTGAACTCTATAGTAGCAAATTTGAAGTCTCTAGTGGACTAATTGAGCTCGGCTGAGGAGTAGTTGAAGTCTACGGTGGAGTATTTGAGCACTTTAGTAGTAGAGAGTACTTGAGTCATAGCAAATTGAACCAAATTAAAAGGTATTTGTTCAACAGTTTTCACAAACATCATCACAATGCAGTTTTACAGAAATTTCAGCAAGTCTAAGACCCTAGTGAGTAATACTCTGACACCAAATAGCAAAATAATAACAATGTAAAGTATATGAATGAAATAAAAACATAAAATAAATCAATAATAATGGTGAGCCAAAGCATTAAACAGAATCATTCATATTAACCATTGGAAACTAATAACTAGTCTTACAAGTCTACTAAGTGATATCCGAAAAGCCAAGCCAATTTATAAAGACTGAGAGATTGGTTAAGACAGACAAGTAGAGAACTCAGCAGAGTGCAAGAGCTGACGGGGAGTCTGCACAGTGATCAGCAGTCACCCACCCAAACACGGATCATAGCAGGAGTTCAAGGAAAAGTGATGATGGGCTGTTCACTGAAGTCTTAATGACATCCTCCAAGTGAAGCTTTTTATCTCAACAGGGGGAAGTGACACATGCAAATGAGGCTTTCTGGTGCAACGGGAGGGTGAAGAAAAAATTGTATCTATAGTGGAGTATAGAGGACTATAGAAAAGCATTTGAGGTCTATCAAAAAGAACTTGAGATCTGTAGAACAGGTCCATTGTAGCATATTTGAAGTCTACACAAGAGTTTTGGAGATCTGTAAAATAGTATCTAAGCACTCAGTAGAACATTTAGGTCTATGGCTGTTAGAAACAACAAGACATGCAAAACAGGATTTCTTGATTCAAACAAAATGATCTGCCAAAGGAAAGACAGTTTCACTAGATAAACTGATTTAATCTCAACAAATAATGTGAATAATCTTATTGTAGTATCTCTTTGCATGCTGCATATTTTCTCCTGTCTTCACTCATGCATTTTAGTGGTGTTTCTGTTTTTATTCTTTGTGTTACACCATGGTCCTGGAGGTACATTGTTTCATTTCACTGTGTACTGTGTGTACATGGCTGAAATGACAATAAACCTGCTTGACTTGATCTAACTTGACAACCTTGCAACCATCTTAAAATGAGAAACATTAGAAACATGACTAGAATTAAGATGTTTTCACTACTGAGACTGATTTTACAGTGGCCGCATAGTAAATGGCGCTATCCATTATCACGTTGTCCATAAATCACCACTTCATGTATGAAACCCTTTGTCACTCCTACAGGACACATGAAATCCTAGCGCAGAGTGCAGCTAACGACAACACACTCGCTCTCACACGTACAGTGCAGTGACGTCAGTGATGAGAGAAGGAATATTTACACTTCCCCCATTGTTTCGCGTGGCTTCCGGGCTGAGCTTCTAACTGATAGAAAGCATCTATTTGCATGTTGCATGTGTGTGTGTGTGTGTGTATGTGTGTGTGTGTGTGCGTGTGTGCGCGTGTGTGCATGTGTGTGTAGACAACTAGCTCTAACCAGTTTGATTGGCGGCAAGTGAGCAACGTTGCTGTTAAATCAACGCTCACCAAGGCTGTGCTTAAATGAACCTGATTATCCCATTTCCAAACGCCAATCATGAACCTAAATCACACATTTACTCGCTGTTCTAACCCCATCTATCATAGTGTCAGCCTGCTTGAGCTGCCTACAATGGGAGAGCAACAATGTGTTGCTATATGGCAGCCCAGCATTGCCAGCATACATTAATTAAGCCTTTTTATAAAAATGCCTGGCAACAAGAGAGGGCGAGAGAGGGAAAACGAGAGTGGGAGAGAGAGAGAGAGAGAGAGAGAGAGAGAGAGAGGTAACTCACAGTCAATGGCTCTTGTCCTCTATTCTATCACGCTGGCTATGTCACACATATGACAGGAAGTAAGCCATGGCAACCAAAATAATGCATTTGTGACTGCCACTCATTTCATTGAGGGTTGCCACAGAGCTGCTTGGACTATTCACTAAACAACAGGCCAGTATTATGAGTATATAGTGCAACAGCAAGGTCTCAGACGCATTAAAAGGTGCACCGTATGAAATACACACCATATAAACGTCTTTGGTTGAAATTGAAAACAGCCCTCAGGATCGTTCATCCATTTCCCCGGCAGATTTTTTGATCCGAGACAGCTGTTAGGAGGGAGGGATATTATAAACAGCTATTATCGATCCCAGGTGTGCTTCTGCGGGGCTTATTCATCCGAGCGGACGTCTAATGGTCCGCTACGTCTGGGGGAATTAAAAGGCCAGAGGAGGCAGCACTCGGAGACGGACAGCGGCAGTGTGTGGTGGTGATTGCTTTTTCAGAAGTGTGTCCCCCTGATGAGAATGTAGCAGAGGATGAGAGTATTAAACTCTGTCTAATCCCGCGCCATGAGCCACAATGCCAGTCACCATATCGTGCCAAGGAAGACATCCGGCCAGCCAAAGGCCCTCAGACTGGCTACTCCCACACACACACGCACGCACACACACACACACACACACACACACCATCATCTGGACAGACCATCAACCAGACACTAGAGGATTCTGCAGTAGCCCCTCTTATTCTGTAATGTCCATTATAATAATGTGCATATAATAAAGCATTCAGGCTTTAACCGGGAGCCTTTTTGTTAGAGGTCGAGGGCTCTCCTGGGCTGCTGCTCAAATCCCACCGTATTCAGCCCGAAAATCATGCATTTTCATATGCTTGTTGGGTCAGGTGGACTTTGCATGAAAATAAAAGGCTGAAGCATCGGAGGAGACCAAATTTAGCAAGTCTTCGAATCCCACAGAGGTACTTACGAGTACTATTGTAGCGCATGGAAATTAGAAAGTGATAAATTTAAGATAACTAGCGAATAACTAGCTAATACTTACTAGCTTCACATGAAAGGTTTACAGGTCGTCCATTCTATCCCTTATCAAACTGACAAACAGCACCAGAAATCAATGATCATTAGCAGGGACAGGGAGACTCACCCTTAACAGATTTATGGCATGACTTAGATTTAAAAATTTAAGACCCACTTCAGCCTGAAAAAGCATGCTGTAACGTTCCAGTTCTGTCTTACAGGCTGAAAGGTTTGCTATGGTAAAAGGCTTTAATTTTAAGACGTGATGAGTTTTAGTTAGAATTTGCTTTTGTACAATGCAGCTAATGATGAGACTAAACTAAAGCTCTCTTCTCGAGACTCGGCCCTCCCGGGACCGGAGACTCAACTCAGACTCGACTCATGAGGTGACTTGGGATCATCTCTGGTCTGAAGACCCTGAAGCTGCTATTGATTAGTTCACACTGTCTTTTTTCCATCTAGCCATTCAAATACTGGATCCGAAAATGAGAATGAGGAGAGAATGAATCATGTCCAAGAATTCATGTATAAAAATCAGACTGTAAATATATTCATTTGGAGCCAATGTAAACAGACCAGCCTTGAAACATCAGGCTGGTGCTCTATGTTTCTATAAACACCCCCGTTTGGCAGGGTTTAGCAAATCATTTTGTTAAGTCAGCTTGCAAGCATCTAAAAGCCAGAACGGTTGTTCTGATCAGCAGAACAGGTGGAAAATTCTGGTCCAGAAAATCTAATTTCTCCTCAGTTTTGTTCCCAACTGCCCAGACACTCATGCTGCTGATTTGGGCTAATTAGGGCAGCCATGCCATTGAAGCAAAATATTATCAAATTATCAGAATCAGAAAACTTTATTGATCCTTGAGGAAACTGCACAGACACACAGAGACACAAAGACAAGAACAATATAAATATATAGTATAAAGTCAAAATAAAACTCTCCAGAAAACACTCTGAAAATGCTTAGTACTAAATACACTCTGCTGTATACACAAAATGCTGTGGTCAGTGAGAGAGCTGGATATAAATATTATAGATAAATAAATACAATTTCTGCTGAAGTAGTTTAGTAATTAACACAAAAAGTGGTTCTCTATACCGAGCCTTTTCTTGCACATAATAGTGATATAAGTAGTGATATTGCACATGATAGACTGTTGCACATAACAGTTGCACTTAATGATATTGCATGTAATGATAATGATTCAGCAAACAATAAGAAATTGCACATCTGGGCAGCAGCAGGTTATTGCACCGATTATTTTGTGGGTGTGTGACAGGAGGAGGAGTTTGAAATTACTTTCGGGACCTGAATTTACCACCTCTGTTGATCAGCCATGCAGGTCAGAACAATGTTCTTCTGAAATGTAATCCGACCATGTGAGAGGTCATGACCCTCCCTACAAAAAGTCTGGAGGAAGGGACTTGCCAGAGCTGAAGAAGAGCCGTGACTATGCTGTTCTGCTCCAGAGGTTTTGGAAATATCAGCCTCTTTCAGTAGCAGTGAATCGGTCCTGCTCCTGCTTGATCCAGCATCCATCTCCACCCATGTGCTCTCTGCTCTGTATCTGTGTCACACACCCCTCAGGGAGCAGGCAGGGCAGAAAGCCCCCGCTAATCCTGCCCTCACCCAGAAGCACATACACACCTTGGCCACCGCCCAGGGCTATACAGGCTTCTGGCCTGGCATGGAGTGGGCTCTGAAAGTCCTAGGTTAATTCTAGCTGTAAACATGCACACACACACACACACACACACACACACACAAGCAAACATGCACTGTTGTTTGAACTACTGGGAGAAGCTTAGTAGTTCAACATGAATGAAAAATAGATTGGGAGTATTGAATGTTTTGGTGCGTTATGGGAAATGTAGTTTATTACAATGCACATGACACATAGATAATTTACTTGCATAACAATGGTTTTTTTTTTTTTGTTTTGTTTTTTTTTCATTTTTTCAAAGTACACACACTCATAGGGCTGGCAAACTGGAAATCCAGTCTAATACTATTCCATCATGAGTTCTTCTCAATAATAATAAAGTACAATAATAAAGTCTAATAATGTTAGTCTAATAATAGACTAATGAGTAATCTGATCAGGCTGCAGGAGGTGGAGTGGGAGCGTAGGTGGAATTTTCTTATAGCCTTTATGCAAAACATGGACAACGCATTTCTCGTTTCTTGCAAGAGCCAAAACACCAGCTTCACCTGCCTGAAAGAAAAAGAAAGTGTTGCTCTGTAAAAATCAAACAGTCATTTGAGGGACTAAACTTTAGTAATATAACCTTCAGGATGATGCCACAGCATCTGAGACTTATTGTTCTGTCAGTTTATTACAGAACACCAACTGACTTCTCTCTGTTTCTGTCTCTGGCTGCCTTTGATTGCATGTGTGTGTGTGTGTGTCTGTGTGTGTGTGTGTGTGTGTGTGTTTAACTGTGTGCGAGACTGTTTAGCTGTTCAACTCTTAATTAAGGTAAAAATAAAGTTTCTGGTCCTGTGTGAAGTAATTAGTATAATTACCAGTGGAACACAAAATACACTCAAAACAGTGACATTTATTAAACAGGTGAATAACAATGAAATTGAATTAGGTTAATTAAGAGAGTAAAAGCAAAAATGTTTATCTACCACAATTACATGGACTTTACTAGAAAGAAATCACTTAAAGATTTTAAAAAAATATTTTCACTAAACAAAACATTTTATATAAACTGAAAATGTAAAAAAAAAAACACATATAATACATATAAAGTACATAAAATGCACAATGCACATGATTAACCTTTGTATAATTAAATCTGGATAAACAACTGTTTAATAAGGTGTGCTGTTTCTAGAGGTTGACGCTTATGAACACTTTGCATTGCTTAGTAGTTCAGCCTTTATTCATCACTACTGGCCTACAGAAAGCCACCTAATATAATTACAATTATAATGTGGAACACCAGACAACTGTTACAATTTTTTAATGAGCTATTAAGTGACAGTCAGTGGGATAAAACAGTTAATGAGTGCATTTAAAGGTAAAGGACAGTCTAGAATTTGACGCTGCATCACCACACAACCAGTTATACAGATTCTTTCCATGTTATAAGGGAAACATGTTTTATTTGACATATTTTCATTAACAGTTGTTCTCTCAACAACT
>JBBPCZ010170576.1:0-16592 GCA_037974445.1 Brycinus macrolepidotus
CTTAGTACTTTCACTTAAGTAAGATTGTTGATGTAGCACTTCTACTTTTACTTGAGTACATATTTTGCAGGATACTTTTACTTAAGTACTAAGCTTCAGTACTTCCTCCACCACTGAAATTATAGGAACTTAAGCTTTACGTTAGGGGTGCTAACTCACACACTGACACTTAAAGATGAATAAACTCACCTGTGGAATTACTTGAGCTGGACGTTTGGTTCCACAGTATCAAAGTGCGAGCTGGAAAACAAAGAACAAACGAGAAAAGGTACATTAGAATTTACATGGCAACAACTAATGTTTTGTTTATGAATAGTGCCAAAATTTGTCCTGTAGGCTAAAATTTAAGGTCAGAACTAAAAGATACAGTCAGCTCTACAAAGTCTTCACATGTTCAGCCAGTTTCTATCATTTGTCATGGGATTTTCAAGGCCAGGAAAGAAACCAAAAAAAAAAAGTGCAGCACTTAGGACTGTGATTGAGAACCACTTCAGGCTCATCAGGCCAGATGACCACACTAGAGTGATGTTCCCTGTCAAATCCCATGCAGTGAACTGCTCTCTGTATGTAAGATTACAAAGCAGTACTTTAAAAATACTTGTACAGACTGGGTGTTGATCAGGCATGTCTGAGATAAACAGTTTATTTAACTGAAAGAAGACCAATCTTTTGAATCAGAAGACAAACATATTATTAGGGTAAAGGTAGTACTGCATGCCAGACTCTGTAAAAGGCAATCTTGGCAGGCTTAAAAACAAAGATACCACATAAACAGTCTCTCGGGCAGCACAGTCGTTTGCTGGAAAACACACAATGAGGTCTTGCTTACTTAGTGCTAATTGCTTTAAGCAACACTCTTGCTTTTAATGATTTTAATGCCTGAGTGCACTTATCATATGTAGCACTGAAGTGCTGACTGATTGTTACCCCTACAACCCAACAGCCCTCTCACAGTTGTTTTCTTGTTTTCTGCTTGTGGGTCTATTGTGCTATGATATTACTTGGATAATACAATGGTAGTTAGCTATTAACATCCTAATCTGTAGTAACAATTATGTTCAGTTTATATGCTTTCCAGATACCAGATATCCAGATAATTTAAAACTGCAATTGTTATAAACCATGATTTGGAAATGACACTCTGTTAGGACTGGTCAGTATCTAAAAATAATAACCTTCTTGTTAAAAAGTGAGAGTACTGATTATATTGATTATCTTTGATTTCTGTAATTATGAAAAAAAAAATAAAATGAAAGGATACACACTAATTAAATAATAATAAATAATATAATACACAACAGCCAACAGTGAACTCCTTTGGATAATAAACTATTTTCGTTTATTATTAACAAAATAGCCTAGGTTACACAGATAGTCAGGCCATCACTTATTAAAGTGTTAAAATAACATTTTTATTTGGAAATAATAAAAAATATGTTCTTCAAAATGTAAAAAAAAAATAAAAAATACATGGTTATCTGTATGTGTGTGGTGTGCTTGTTCATAGTCTGTAATATGATAAACAGAACTGAATTTTAACAGATTTGTAACACTGAAACTTAAAATGGTCATTCCAGTGAAGCTTTTTATTTTATTTCATTTTATTTATTTTCTTTTTCTTTTTTAATTAAACCAAACTGAATACAGACATCTCTGTCAGATGTGAATGTGAGATTTCAAGATTTGTGTTCACTCTCTGCGCGGTTGCCAGATATGGAGGTTGCAAGGTTGCTTATTGATCCTCGTCCTTGTCACAGAAGAAGACCAATGGTTCAAGACCATGTGATTTGTCAGCAGTCCTGAATTAGGAAAACCAGCAAAACCATGACAGCAGCAAAACCATGACAGAGGACAACTGAGCAGAAGAGCTTGAGTAGTGTAACCTGAGTCAAAAACATATGTGGTTTGAGCTTCAGAGCTTATATCCTGCTAGCAAATCTGGTGCACATGTCATATTCAGAAACATCTGTACGTCATCATGAAGGACCTTCTTCCTTCCTCATTCACCTCCTCAGGAACCACCCCCAAAGCTCCTTCTATGTAGCAAAGCCCATTCTATTTCAGACTGGATAGAGATCAAAGCACACAGTGCAGATGTTATCTTCACAAATTCAAGACACCAGGCACAGATTAGGACTCTGGCTGCTTTTAATAATGCTGCTGATAAGCAAGGCAAGTCTTCTATGAGGCAGCATGCCCTTGTTGAAGACTGAAGATGATCAAGAGAAGAAGAGTAAATAAAAGAAGAAAAGCAGCAAAAGCAGGTAGACTGAGGCAAGCTGGGGAGTTTGGTTTGCTTTTGAGTTTTTGTTTGTGGTTTATTGACCAGCCACACCTCAGCTTGGGTAGCAAAAACATCTGTAATTTTTAAAGGAAGTTATTAAAATATTATTAAAATAAAATATTCCCATTATCTTGACCTATTACGACTAGTCCATTCATGAATTTTTCAGACAATGTAAAGTCCATGAAATAAGTTAAATATGTAATTTTGGACCATTTCTGTTGGACTGTTTATCATGACAGTGACTCTTGAGAACTATCCATTTTGAGGGTGGGTGATTCTGCTGGGTTATTGAATTCAACAACAGAAAACAATAAACAAAGGTGAAATAAATGCTTATTGTTTATGTGCTTATTGATTTAGTGCTGTTGGGCCATATTTTATTTTTTTTTTACATAATGTGGAAATACTACCTGTGCTTTATATAGTGTGAAAATCTCATCATGTGTGGACCAGCAGAAGTGGTTCAAAATTGCTTCACATAGACTACAGTTTCTCCGAGCAAAAGCGCTTTTATGGCTTATGGTGTTTGACCCATTTTAAAATCATTCTTTCGTGCCCTGCCACTGTTGCGCTTTCTCAGTAATATTTACTGTGTTGATCTGCACTGTCTGGGCTATGCCGCCCGTCTCTCTGCAGCCCTTTTCAGTTTGCTTCCACATTCTCCCTGTAGTCTGCTGCTCGCCCAGATAAAACCCGCAGACCTATTAATCTTTTACCACACAAAAGAGATGCTCTTAGCCTAACGGACTCCATGCTGTTTGAGGTGACACACAACACTGCTGCCTGTCAGCTAACCTCACACAAGTGGATACTGCAAGAGGCTTTTTCTCTATATCATCTATAATTGATTTCAGCAATCAAATTTCCTTCTTCCTTCACAATAAATGATAAGTAGAGACATGATATGCATGAGAAACTCTGCAGAATATAAGATCTTTGCTAGAGAGTACACCTTACATGTAGACATACATCTAATATTATCTTCCTGAGCTGGCTAATTATAAGTAGTCCTTGAAGGAGGATCTTTCACTTGATAAGATCATTTTAAATAAGTAATAATGCCTGAAAATAGGTTGAATATCCTACCACCTCTTGATATTCTACCAGCAAGACATATTCGATATACTGCTTGCATATAGAATGCTTTCATGTCCCAAGATTTTTTTTGTAGTGCTGTTTTTCCTGTGTACGTGCATGTGGGGAGGACTGCAATCCAGATACCATGGCACCCACATTCATTTAGATCGGTTTACTTTTTGTGAAGAATATATTTACTTTATCCCTAATTGTATACACTAGAATTGCTAAATTATTTTTAAAACCAAAAGCCAGCTTATATAGGCTTGGATATACAAGCTGCTGGGGTTTTTGTTACATGTGGAGGTCATTGCTGTGTCCACATGTGTTTAGTTTAGGGGCTTTATGGAGAGAACATGGTTCTCAGAGGACGTGTGAGATAAACACACATGCTTCCCTCGTGTCTTGTGAGAGCTACTGGACATTGGAGAGGTACTGTGGTACACGCCGCATGGCCGTGGACATGAGCCACTCCTCACTGCTGCATTTGTGGAGTGTTTCAGGACCAATTCCCCTCTGACCCAGATTTTGTGCTCTGAGGGGCTGGCTGAAGAGACCACTTTCACCTCGGCTGATACGCCTGTTTTCAAGCCATCTTTGCCAGTATTTACAGACTCCATCAGCTTTACTACACTTGACTGGATATTGACTACATTAGGAACATTTTTAGGAGCAGTCAACTGATATGCACATTTTATCACCCATGCAAATACTGATTTAGGGAGCTAAACATTCTGACAAGCTGAAAACATATCAGACAGTGTAATTTTACTTAATTAAAAATTAAAGAGACTTAAAATATCAGAGTCAGTTGTACTATTTAGAACCATACCTGCTAAAAGTGTAGTCTGTATTGCTGGAATATATTTAAAATGTAAACGTTCTGTTGTTTATGAGGGCATGGAATGCATTCTATTATTCATGATTCAGTGGGGGCATCAGTGGGGCCATAATTTTTGGGTTTGAGAGACTCTCGATGCAGTGGAAGAAGCAGTGATTACTGACATATTTTTGTGTCCAAATTCTTAATCAGAAAAAAATGAGATATACAGGAGATCATTAAAAAAAGCAAACAGGAAGCATTGCACAACATCTATCAGGCAACAGAAAACATTATATGCAACCTCTACCCCAGAGCCGTGCTGTTTGGATCGTCAGATTGTGGATCAGTGGCTAGCTACAGGAGCAGATGGTCATAGTGCAGCTGACTGAGCACTGATAGAGAGGAGGTAAGGATGAGGGAGTCCACAGCACAGCCCCATCAGCCGGGGGTTGGTAATGTGGATATAGGGGTAACAGGGCGACAGCAACATGTGTAGACTGGTACATTTAGGTTTTTTTGTACAATGGTATCCCTCTTTTCTGTGATGGACTGGTGACCTGTCCAGGGTGTTTTTCCGCCTTTCACCGTATGACAGCTGGGAAAGGCTCCAGAACGCCCTGCGACCATGGTTAGGATAAGCAGCTCAAATAATGAATGGATGGAGGGTGCTATCCCTTTTCTTTCCAGAATGAAGAACATTTGCCGCTTTCTGTTACAGTAGAAAGGCATGTACAACAAAGAAACAGTTAAAACTTTCAAGAAGTCTTTTAACTCTACTATCACAGATAATTATTACACTGCATGTTTAAGTAAATTATATCATACATTCCTATATAATATCACTATAAAACGCTGTGTAGCTGCTGATCATGTATTAAACAACCAGTGGGCAGCCTGTATTAATTTCAGTCGGTCCAGTTACACCTTTTTTCTTAATCAAAGTTTAAATACTCTAGAGAGAACACACTTTTGCACATTTTCAGGGACAGCTATACTTATACTGAAAACACATCAAAAAGAAAAAAAAAAATGTGGCCAATGGAAAAAATATAGACACATTTCATCTTATGGTTTCCATTAAATATAAATTGTGCAATAAAAAACAAAAAAAAAAAACCATAGTTTGACAGGGAGTGTACAAGCTTTCACATATTACATATGACATACACAGTAATGGGATTTTGACAAAAATGATTACAACCCTTTTTTTATTGGAAAATTGCCAGTAAAGGAGTGTGTACTTTATTGCCATTATTATATAAAAAAGCTCAATTATTTGAAGCCTTATTCAAGCACTAATCAATTTTCCAGCTAAAGTGTTTCTGCTTGCCTGTTCTTTGTATGAATGGCCCAAAAAAAGTCCTCCTGTTTGCTGAAGTCTTTGCCATGGTAAACTTGTCCATAGGTAAATAACTGCAAACATGGAGACCATTAAGACTCCTAAATATTACTCAAAGGATAGCATTTGTGACACATGGCAGCTTTGAGTAACTTCTAGACAAATAAGGTATCAGACAGTGACTTGCATTAGCATGTAATCCTTGAGTATGAGTGGACCCTGACTGGCCGCCTGGAAGTGTTATTCCACAGGTTATGTAAGAAGGACATCATTACACAAGGAACTATGGTTAGAGTTATTTATTACATGTGCTGAGTTCTTCAACTGCTTGCTTTCCTTGACTGTATACAGTAGACTGTGTGAAAGTCCTTAGACGTAAAGCTGTTTATTTGGTCAGTAAGCATTTTAGTAGTTTTAGTAGTTCAGTTAAAGAAAAACAAAAACATTTCTGGCTCTCCTCAAGGAAGCACATTACACATTACAGTTACAGTATCTGCTTCAGCTAATCAATTCTTCATTAAATTAAATCAAGTGCTGCTGACCCATATGACCACTGAACAAAACCTGTTGTTCTAACTGTATTGTTTTAACAAAGATAAAAAAAAGATTGAACAAAAACAAGAAATTCTTATAGCATTTTACTGTATTTATGTTCATTTATAAATAATACACTAACTGCCAATGTAAATAGTTTTAAACAATTTTCTGGTCTGCGTAAGACTACTGAGTGTGAGTTCATAAGTGTGCTGAAAGTGTGAGGGAGGAAAAAACCTTAACCTGAATGAGCTTCTCACCACCACAGTGAAACACTGTACTCATAACAGTGGTGACAGTGCTGTCAGAGAGCAAATGGATGCTAATCACTTTAGCGTTAATTGCAGTGTGGGGACTCATGCACACAGTTAATCACAGGTTTCCGCTCGGCCTGCTGGGTTAAACAGGCACACGTCTGTGGAGTGACATGTTATGGTACCCCTTTCGTTAATGACTGTGTCACTGTACGGTGATGCAAGCCCCCTCACAGGATGACATAAATTATGCCCCCTGTCATTCTGTTCCGCGATGTACCAAATAGAGAATGGTTGCTGTAATTTTGTGTCTTTGTTTCTAGAATTAATATGTGTATGATAGTTATATAAACAATGTGTATTTTTTAAAATGTTCCTCACACTCACATCTCATGGTTCTGTAAATGGTATAGCTCAAAAGAACTTCAGGCAGCTTCAGTTTTAAGAGTGTAGTTTCAAAACATTTGAGTTTGCAGTCAATCCTACAGGATAGAGAGAAAAGCGGTTCTGTACAGCATCATTAAAAGGTTCTATGACCTTCTATGAAAGGTTCAAAGCCTTTTTTGTGAAAAACCAATGACAAAATGAAGGGATGACAGGAGACATGGGCGAACAGAGAAAGAATAAAATAGAGGGAGCGAGAAAGGTGTGAGAAGTGTATTAAAGTGGGCAGAAGTGCAAATACAGCAAGTGGCACTTGCACTGTGCCTTGGTCAAGGATTCAGTTATTGAGATAAACTCTACTGTGGTGACTGAAAGAGCTGGTAGCACAGATGCCAGACACTTATTCAGCCTATAATCAACCTTTCCTTAACTGTGACAGTTTCGCAGGCCTAAGCTTCCTCTCTAAGAGTTGTCTATTACAGAAGAGGTTTTATAGAGATGTGCTGGTATTTCAAGGTCTCTGAAGTGTAAACCAAGCAAGTTCCTCATTCTATAACATTTTAATGCACTTCTCACACCTTTCTCGCTCCCTCTATTTTATTCTTTCTCTGTTCGCCCATGTCTCCTGTCATCCCTTCATATTGTCATTGGATTTTTCAAGTCTTGCCCAGTCTTGGCTCACCCCTTTCTGTCACTCTCTGTTCTGTTTGCTGCTCCTCTGCTAAAACCTGTCTTTGTTTTTTACGCTTAACACGTGTTTTCTGTATATTTGGATGCTGCCACGTCCTACTCCACGTGGTTTCTGTTCATGTTTTCGCTTCCTGGCTCTGCCCTTGAATGTGTTCACCTGTCTTTTTGTAACACTGCCCTGTCACAGCTGTTCCTGGTTAACCATTGTGTATTTATACCCCTGTCTGCCTTTGTATTTTGTCGGTCAACCGTTACTCTGTGGTCCCGGTTCTGTGTCCTGCTTTCTGTTTTATAAACCCATTCCCAGTCTTTTGTTTTCCCGTATTTCTGTTAGGTGGTTTCAGTTAATAAAGTCCATGTTTTTGCAATTGCATCCATGGATGATTTTTGCTTTCGTAGAGAACCTTTCAGTGGATGGTTCTTAAAAGAACCATTTTGTACATAAAATGTGAATGTAAAGAACCTTTTAAAAGTTTAAAGAACTTCCACAAAATATAATGGTTCTTGGAAGAACCCTTAAATTGATAAAGAACCTTTATGTTATTACATTGGCATTGGAAGCTTCACCCTCTCATCTAGGTAGCATCATGAGTTGGGAAAACCTAGCTAGTGTATGAAATTGAACACTTCTACTCTGAGAGAAAAAAGATCTTTACACCAGTAATGTCTTTGGTCTTGTATCAGATAGAACTCAAGTGTTAGGGCTCCCGAGTGGCACAACTGCCTAAGCATTGGTGCTATCATCAGGAAACTGCAAGCCCAGTGGTGCTGCAACCATCCGTGGCTGGGAGTCCAAGAGAGCACAACTGGCATTTCTCCAATGTCTCTGCACAGTGCAAGGCAGCATGAGCATCTGTTAGCTGATGCAACGCAGTTGCTGGTTATCATTCTAGCATTAAACTGTACTTTGCATTCAAAACAATGCAGTGGCTGACTTCATGTGACTCAGAAGAGGCAAGTGCATTCACCTGCCCAGTGTTGGTGGTATTACTTGTTTGGAGTCCTAGATAGTAGGTGGAACTAGACATTAATAAACTGTGCAGAAAATTGGGGTAAATCAAAAAAAAAAAAAAAAAGAGGAATGGGTTGAGCATATGCAAATGGTTCTCTTGCTTGTTCTATGTTTAACGTAAGCAACCTTAACTGTCACCTCACAGTTGTATCACAGACTTTCAGCTGTGTGATAAAGACTCACCTTTAATTCCGCAGACGATACAGAAGTGGCCATGGCTCTGCAGTGACAACATATGGACTTTATACATTCTAATTTGTAATTTGACAAAAAATGATATGTATAGGATGTAACATTAAACCAGCTTATAATTGTATAATTGTGGATGGCAGGCCTATAAGTTAAATTCTTTATAAATGATAAACAATGTAACTTGTACTGTAGACATAGTTTAACAACAGTTAATGATACAGATCATTACCAGTGAAGCTGAGCCTACTACATAATAAGCTTAGATTATGCCTGATAAATGTTTTGTTGGACATACTGTATTCATTTCTGTAGCGGAAACTCTATTTAGGTAGACAGGACATAAAGATTCTGATGTGTTTTGTCTCTCACAATGTTGAAGTTTAATACAGTACTTCAAACCTTCTCACAGTTGTCCAT
Organism: Brycinus macrolepidotus; assembly: GCA_037974445.1. Taxonomy (NCBI): domain Eukaryota; kingdom Metazoa; phylum Chordata; class Actinopteri; order Characiformes; family Alestidae; genus Brycinus; species Brycinus macrolepidotus. Next base: position 9,010 of record JBBPCZ010170576.1, read on the forward strand.
TGTGAGTCATTCTGAGAGACCCTGGTGGACGAGGAGATTGTACTGCATTTCATCTGAAACCACATGGTGTGTGTGCTGCTGATTATTGTGTAGTTATCGTTTACCATTTAACCTTGGTTGCCTTCCAAGGCAATTGTGTTAAGCACCTTGATATTTGGCAGTTTGTTTACAACAGTTGGTTTTCTGCTTTCATTTTCATTCTATAAACACACTTGTTTCCTTGTCGAGTATACACTGTGATACTGAGAGGCAGGCTGTGATTCACTTCAGCTGCTGCTCATTTATCGAGGCTGGTACACGGCTCAGGTTACTGTGAAGGTGTGATTCAATGATTTTGTATGGTGACTCTGAAAGACAGCGTTTCCGTTTTCATTCACCAGATACTCTAGGCTTCTCTATTTTTTTGTAAACTAATGGGTAAAAGTGCAGCGTTGGGCTTTTTCAAATGATGCTGTCTGTTTTTGGTTTAGTTTGTTGTTACTGTTGTTTTAGTGTCACTTTCACAGAAGGAGATTCATTTTAAAATTCTACTGAAATTATTAAAGGGTGTGCTATTTGCACTGAGGACTACCATGATTATTGCGTATTCACCATTATTTAAAATGACCACAATTATGTTCCCCAGTAGTTTGCTTTCACAATCATACGTTTATGTCACAACAAAATGTGAATTGGCATCAGCTGGATTGAGGCAAATAAAAGACAACAAAGATGAATTTATTGAGAAAAAATGAAAACAACAAAAGTGTACCGACTTCTGACTGGTGCTACTACACCTTTAGAGGGCAGTGCTGAGTGGTGTTTGTTTATTTGAGCTTGAACTCTGTCTGCCATTTGTGAGGAGTTATTAAGTATAAAAAAGTAAGGAAAAGAATATGACAGGCCTATTTACACTTTTGCAATGATGTAGCTATGTGTAAACATAATAAACAAATGAGACAGGGAGCATGCCCACCCTCTGTAATCTGCACACTTACTAAATGCTTCTTGTACCATTTGTACACAATAGAGCTTTTTCATTATGCTGCCCTCACATATTTCACTTACAAAATTGATTTTTTAAAGAATCAGCCAAAGCAAGGTTCTTCAGGAAACCGAAAATTCTTCTTTTATGTCATTGGTCTCCAAAAACCCTATTGGTTTTAGTCATTGTCAGCTGTGCCAGCAGTATGTGCATAGCAGGCTGATAAAGGATGGTTAGTTGTGCTGATAGATTGGGTCCAATTTGCTGGTCATAGGTGTGCTATAAATCTTTTTCCATTGCTTGGGGTATTGGGTATGATGAACCATAGTGTTATGAACAACATGGGCCCATATTGGTTAGTATTACTAGCTAATTGCAGATAAGTAGAAAAATATGCACTTACTGCAGAAAATTATGCATGCATGTATAATTAATTCCACATGCAACATGCCAAAACAGAAATATAACAGAAAACTAGAAATATCATCAATATAGACACATTCAAACGGCCTACAAGTGAAACAACTCTTAATTCTGTATTTCTATAAGCCTTTAGTAATAATAGACCTTTTGCATTTTTGCTGTATTGCAGAAAACCAGTGCTAAACTCTCAGAGCCTGCAAGTCCCAAGATGGAGTCCTGATCACCCACATAGAATGTGGTTCATAGAACATCATCCACCATAGGGAGGATGTAGTAAAAGCATCAGGGCATGTTATTCTCCTCTTTGAGCTCACACATTCACTCTCCCTGTGCCCTTGAATCTCCTAACCACAATGTTCTCTTCACCCTGGTCCAAAGAATGTGGTTGCAAAATGTTAACTTTTCATCATCTCGCCAGTAATGCATTTTTGATTCCCTGTAACTCCTTAATACCTGCCTCCAGAGTAGTTTGGATCTATCCATGTCCATGGTCATGGTGAAATGGATAGGCATTCAGGATGGTATTCCAGTCCAAATGGAAATTATTAATACTGATATGTTTAATCTGACTAATGACAAAATAATGTTTGCTTGCTTATAATGGTAGTGGCTCATGGTCCAACACAAATGTTTGGCTTTGTTAGATCTTGTTCTTTACATTAGGACTGAGAGGTATGACTATGTGTTGGTACTGTAATTATGTCATTTTGTTACAATACACTTTTTGGAGAATATCATGATAACATCAGTACTTACAGAACACTCACCAGGTGCATGTTTCATTGGAAACAAAGCACAAGCAGTCTTATTTGTTTAAGTGAAAATCATTGCATCTATCATTTTTATTTCTTTTAAATATGGTTCTTTTTTGTCTGCTCCAACTTATGAAAAATCAGAAAAATAAAATATTGTGATGAATTTTGTGTATCGCAAAAAATGTATTGTTATATTTGTGCCATATCATCCACCTCTACTTTACATATCAGAATGTGACAGGTTTGAGAAATCATGTTATTAATGGAGAAGAGCAGAACAAAGGGGAGAGTTGGCTGCTATTTGTCTTGGCTTTAAAGAGTAGTAGTAAAAAACTGAAATGCAAAACCTCCAAAACCCTCTTTGGTTGATTTTATGTGCTTCTGGACATGCAGAATTTGAGAGTCGGGAGGATGTGGTGTCAACAACACTTCACCATTTTATTAGTGCTGTGTGGTGGTCATGGTGTGGAGTGCTTGTGTGTTTCCACAGCTGTGGGGATGATTACTGTCTGAATTCCTCTAGCCTTATGTAATTATCTCATCCTTTGGCTCAGGCCATCACACCAAAGTGCAGGTCTGCTGGCATTCTCGACACTTTAATCATGGAGTATATGAATAACTATATATCTACATATGCTATAAATGGGATCATTTATTTATGTTTGTTATCTGTTGTCTCTCCAACATATGCCTATTCGTGTATTTAGTAAACCAATAAATGATAAAAAAAATCTTTTGTATACCCTTTTGGGTAGGTAACATAAAAACTTGAATCCAGATGAAGGTAATGTACTGTGAGAGAGAATTTCATCAAGGCTGAAGTGATGCTCTTTGACAAGCGAAGAATGAGAGCTTTTAAACACAGTGTACTTGTTTTGCAGATTAGCCTAATATTGTTGTCAGTGTGCTAATTCGAATCACAGTGAGTGTGCTTTTATCATAATCGGTTTTGACTGATTTAAAAACAAGCCCGAAGAAATGTCATTCAGAATGACAGCCATTGCCTATTATGGTTAGTTTCACAACCTCAGTGCAGACCACAATGAACGTGCGTGTGTAAGAGAAATTAAAACAAGTCTGAACTCTGTCATTATATAACCAAATTTAACTAAAGGACAGGTTGTTAAAAAGCTCTTATTCAATAGATTTACTTTCTAAAAGGTAGAGGAGTTGATGTTATAAGGTTTGAGCCCTTGCCACCAAACTGTATTTGAAGCTCCATTTGATAACGTATCTCAGTCTTAAATGATGTGCAACAAGGTAGAGCTGAAAGATGAATTGTTTTTATAGTGAAAGAGTACAGATTTCAAAATGCTAATCTGTTAGTTAAAATGTTAATCATGTTAGTTAATTTTAATTGCATTTATTTAATATATTCATAGCATATTTAATTTATGATGCATAAAATAACTTTCAAATGTGTTATAGCAAGATCTGCCTGTCGAAGCACCCAAACACTCGTGTACCCAAATACAGGACATCACAACCACAACTAAATGGCACTCTGGCAAACTACATTTAGCAGTCAAGCTTCAAGCTAGAAGAAGTGGATATGCGTGTCTTGTGGGCCACATTATAGACCATAGTTTGTAAAAAAAATCCCAATGGTCACAATATTTGTCAGAAAAATCACATTTAGATGCAAAGTGTTCAGCCCTATTATACCCTGTACAGTTCACCTGGCAGGTGGGACAGATTGTGTAGTCTGTCAGAAATAGGGGTGGGGATCGAAACCTGGTTCCGATTCGGAACTGGTTCTAATTTTGCGAAGCACCGGAATTGTTTACCTCCGACGTTACCGGTTCCCCTAATGATTCTTTCTGACTTTTTCTTGCGTTGCGTCCGCGACTCGAATGATCATGGAGCAGAGAAAGTGGTCCAAGGCGTGGTTGCATTTTACAAAAAAAAACGACAGTTGCGTTCTTTGTAACCAGTGTAGTGCCGTTTTAACTGGCAAGGGTGGTGACACCAGCAACATGTTAAAACATTTAAGGTCTCAACACAGCATTAAAATTCAAGCATGCCATGTGTTCGATTCTCAGCGCTCGAGTGCAAGTTCCGTGGTTTACATAAAAAAGAAGCATTTATAAGTGTTCAAGTGTTAACAAGATGGCCTGGTAATGTGGGAATATGCTTGTTTCTACATAGTCAGTGTTATTAAAAATACTAATTTATTTTTATAATTATATTTTCATATTTGGACCATATTATTTATTGTTTATAGGAAGATAAATGCATAATTTATTGTTCAAGTGTTCATATTTACCATGTAAAGGACAAGATTGGGTTCTGACATCTAATAAAACAGCTGCTTTCGAAGCTAAAAAAATTGGCCTATGACTGCCTTTTTTTAATGTAAATATGTAGCTAACCAGGTCTTATTACCTGTCTACAAAATTATGTTCAGTTAAAAAAAATTATTTTATACTGTTTAGGAATCGATAATGGAATCGATAATGGAATCAATAAGGAATCGGATCGATAAGAAACATTGATAATGGCATTGACATCAATAATTTCTTATCGATTCCCATCCCTAGTCAGAAAGATGTCTGGAATCACAGTTTTCAGCTGAAAACCTGTATTATTACTGCTGTTCCAAATGACCTGTCATATCTTTACCTCTGTAATTTGGGAATTCTCATAAACCCTAATTTCTGAAGTTATCAAGATAAAACTAAAACATCAATCTTCTAGACAAAATTCTTTAAACTTTTGCTGAATACTTATGTTTGGACTGATTATATTGCTTAGTGTGTATCCTAATGCCATACATAGAAAGTATGGTATTGTAAAAAGTTCCTGAAAGTTCAATATCTTAAGCAAGAACCATACATTTAACAGATTAAATTATGTGAAACTGTACAAAACCCTTCAACACTAATACTAATGTCAAATCTCTCAGTATTTAATTTTTCCACTCTTTGTTTGTGCAGCCTTCTTTAATTTTTTCCTCCTTCCAACTGTGTGTCATGTGCATCTAAAATAGCTAAAGGGGATGTTTCTGAAGAGATTAGACAGAAGATAATCCACTTGCATAAGTAAGGGAAGGTCAAATATATCTGGGAAAAATGGTGTTTCCAGACAAATGTACCATATATATGACAGTCTATTAACAGACTTCTAATAACCTGGTATACTACCAAAACCGTCAATATCAGATATAAAGCAGCTTTTACCTTCGGGAGAGAGGAGAAAATCAAGCTCCACTCTGCCTTCAGATGTGAAAAAATCAGCAGGACCATCTTTCTCCCGTGGGGCAAGACAACGTCTGCAGTACAACACCTAAACTGGGTATTTGCGTTTTGTAGTAAGGTTTTATGGACTTAAGAGACTAAATTAGTATTTTTGTGGATCGTGAGAAGCATAAAATGCAATTGACTTTTAAGACTGAACTTTCAAGAAGCGTGGAAAAACATCTCTGCAGGTTTGTGCAAAAAAATGGAAAGGGAGTCTACCAAACAGAATGGAAGCTGTAATAAGGGCAAAGGGTGGACACAATCAGTACTTAAACATTTGATATTGAATGCAGTTATTAAGAACCCTGTTGAATCTATTAAATACGTGTTTTCTGCTTTTTTTTTTTTTTTACTGAAGAATGGCTTAATGGTAATATTTAACGTTTTGACAGGAAATTAAGTGAAAGGGTCATCTCTGACTCCGCACAGACTTCTTCAGTCAAGACCATGCCTTCACTTTTGTCCAGCAAATAGTGATATAGCTCTGAGCCAAACGGGTCTCATGCATTTTTCAAAAGGCTTGTAGAAACTGGGACAAGAGGTCATTCTCTGGCTAATAAATATGAGCCCTTGCTCATGATGCTTTCAATTCCATTGAATGATTCTTTAGGGAACCAAAAGTGGTTCTTTTTTTGGAACTGCTCCAAAGAACCTATTGCGGCACCTTTATTTTTAAAAGAGCAGGCAGCTTTAAATCAGAATCCAGAAACAACTTTCAATATTCAAATATTACTTTAGCCACCCTTGACACCCAAAAAAAAGCTCACCAGGTAAAGTAAAACCCACAAAAAAGCAACTGACCTGTGAGGTTGGTGGAAAGCAGGAGAAGGGCATCGCACGTCAGCTCAGCCATGGCCCCAGAGATTAGTGTAATCCAGATGGAAAACACCTGCATGTGGAAGAAAGTAGGACAATGAGAGAGACATTAGGATGGGAGGAAGTGGGGGTGGCATTACAAAACAAAAGTCCAGTCTGATGAACCTCTAGGCACACAGCGGAATTTGTTGTGAAGCAAAGGCAGAAATGTTTCATATTTAACACCACTGCCTGGGAGCACTCTGACATAGGTACAGCAGACAGATGTGTTTATCCTGTAAAGTACAGACCACAAACACTGCTGGATGTGATGCTGAGGTGTGAACATACTGGTGAGCCCATCCGTCACGTACTGCACATATGCATTTATTTTTGGAGCTTAGCATTTGAGTGCTTGGAGGTTGGATGTAAAAGCATGTATGCTTGTATTTCTAAGTAAGTGTACACATCTTCTTCAGAGAACACGTGCACAACTGAATCCACTATTCCTGTTCATTTGCTGAATTTGACATATGGGGGGGGGGGAGAATAAAACATAAAACATGCAAAATTATCTTATCTTTAATTTTTTTTTTTTTGCCAAATTTTAAAATTGTGTGCTACCATTTGCAGAAAATGCCATATTTAAGTGTGTTTCCTGTAGTGGATTTTGCACTCAGAAAAAAAAAAAAGTAATTTTTTGGTGTTTAAACTTTTGCATACAACTGTAAGCTTGCATCATGACCAATCACATGTTAAGGCACAAAGCGCAGCATTAAGTTCTATTTTAATCCCACAGAGATATTACGCTTCTAACTCCTGTGCATCCAAGTTCAATTATGAGTGTTCTTCCAAAGGGATTTGTGATTGACATGCTTTCAGCATTGCTAGAAACTAAATTGGGATTCATAATCCACGGAGAGATGTGAAGAATGGTGCAGTGTATAGAAAAAGCACAGATGGCCAGACCAGAACCTGTGTTTTATGTAACGCACATCTGTCTTACTGTTGCCTTGTTGTTGTTTCTGTAAATGTGTGATACGCAGAAGAAAGTTTAATGGCGACTCACACTCAAATGATGCTGTGGAGCCTGGAGAAATTGGCCTACATGCAATTGCTTATGATTATCATCTGTAGTTTAAAAAGTCAGTGATGGAAGAGCATTCAGCCTGGCATAAAGTCTAGTGCATTTAGGAAGTATAAGTAGACAGAACACATTAAGATATTTAGAAGTTACAGTGAAAACAAACACATATTGTAACACTATATATAATTTTTCACTCAATGCACAACTCAAAATGAAGATTGTAATTCTGTCAAAAGTGTGGATTTGAAGTTGAAGTTGAAGTTGAAGTTGAAGTTTATTGTCATATGTACAAAGTACAGCGTACAGAGCACAATGAAATT
>JBBPCZ010170595.1:0-16592 GCA_037974445.1 Brycinus macrolepidotus
AGTCCCCCTGGAGCAACTGAGGGTTAAGTGTCTTGCTCAAGGACACAATGGTAGAAAGTGGGGTTCGAACCTGCAACCACTAGGTGGACTTTGTAGGCATATAAGTACTGACTGTGCCCCATCTGTTGATCTGCCCCCCTCTGCTTTGTCCATTGATGGACAGGGATCACCAATATTATCACTAATATTATTTGGATGGTGAACCAAGCAAAGTACAGTAGTGACACTTTTATGGTATTGTGAGTGTGTAACCGGCACAGTGTTGTCACTGGTAGGTTGAGAATACTCCCCCGAACTACGCCATTTGATTTGTACCTTAACAAGAACAGACAAAATTCTCAACCTATTTATTTCACCAATATTCACTTAGTTGTGACATTAATTATTTAGAAATGTTGTTTTAGTCCAAGCCCCTTGAGAGGTCCCTCCACCTAGAGGCCCTGGGAAGTGTGAGTCCCACAATTCCCCAGCTGTGGTGTTCCTGTCTTCAATCTTTATTTAGTAGTTTTTCAGACAGATTCCAGCTCAAAGTGTTTTAGAGACAGGTGATGAAATTTAACAGTTTAAGTAACTGAAGTTCATGATTTTCTTCTATTCTTATTACTGATAAAGAAAAAGTTATATAAAAATTAAAAGTCTTACTTAAAATCATCATCAGTTTAAAGTAAAGTGGCCCCTTATAGTCATGCGTGAACACACCACAGCACACAGTGTGAACTTCTTTCTTTGCATTTAACCCATTCACCAAGTGAAGCAGAGGGTTACCACCAACGAGGGGCACCCGGGGAGCAGTGTGTGGGGACGGTACCTTGCTCAAGGGTACCTCAGTGGTATCACTAGCAGTCCAGGGATTCAAACCCATAACCTTCTGGTTGCAGGGGCAACTCCCTAACCACTAGACCACCAGTCGCCCCTGATGGCCTACTGATGCCCTAGTGATAAATACAAACATTAAGGCAGAATTCTGATTAAAAGTTTTCAAGTGTTTCCGGAAAGTATGTAGTGAGCTTGTCCGTCTAATAAGAGGTAGAACTGATCTGCACAGTTTAGAAGTGAAATAAGAGAATTTAGAAATAACAGAACCAGGCCTCTCCTCTTTTCCTGTCATTTATAAAGAGTATTTTCAGAAGGCCAGTGTCTGCAGATCAAAGATCACGTGCTGGAACATAAACAGATGCTTCAAGGACATTTAGAGCTTTAAAAGCAAGTAAAGTTTTAAGATCTATTCTGAGATATTCCGGTAAAACAGGCTGTTCTTTCAGGAAGGGGTGACGTGAACCCTCTTTCTTGTTTTGATTTGGATCCACAATGTACCATTTTCTCAGTCAGGAGAGCATTACAATTGTCATTTCTGCTGGAATTAAAGTGCATGTACAATGTTCTCTGCATTGCTCTGGGATTGAAAAGGCCCAGGTTTAACAATCTTCTTTAGGGAGTGCATGTGCATGTGGAATAAATTTACAATTACACCTAGGTTTCAAACTTCAATCACAGTGTTTAAAGTAAAATCTATTTTAATATGATTTTTTGTATTTATTAGAAGGTATTGAGATTGTGAGTTTGATATCTGACAATCCCATTGTCACCCATGGATGGAAGTCCAAGAAAGCATACTTGGCCTTGTTCTCTCGGGGTATTCTCTAAACCCACTCCACCCGTACCCAAAAAAAGAAAGAAAGAAAAAAAGCATTAAAAATTGCTCTGGAATCAGAGCATCTGTACCTCTGAATGGTCCCTAGTAACCCTGTTCATGACCAAAGGTTACCAGTCCTTGGTCAGGAGAGATAAAAAGGAATAACACTGAGAAACTGAGAACTGAGAAAATAACACTCCCGTTTTCCACAGAAGCTTTGAGACAACGAATCCTGCTCATTTTGAAGACACGACTCATCCAGCTTTCATTGCTTTTGAAGCTCCTTACTCTACATCTTTAGAAGTTTTAGACAGGCAAGAGGATGGATGAGGGGAGGGAAAGGCACCGCGAGTTGATATCAATCTTTAGCACAGGTCGCGAACGGTAATTAGCCGTTCAGAGGGGAGTGTGTGGGAAGAGCCATAGAGGGGCAGCTAATGAGGCCGTGGGCCAGGGACGGGTGAGCAGTCGCCTCAGCGGGGGGCTTCACACACATGTAGGGAGAGAGAATGCATGGCAATAATAAGGTACATAGCACAAACACATAGCTGAGTGCTAAAGTGAAAAATCCAGTGAAGAAAGCACAGTAATAGAGATCAAGGTGGGAAGATTTCATGACAAAACTTTTCATAAAGACTACTGCTGTACACCCCTGTGGTATCGCTGGAGTTTGGCGAAAAATCTGATTCATACAATTTTCCCCTTGTCATAAATATGATATATCAGCCTAGACATATTTGAAGTTTGCTTCTTCAGTTTTACACGGAGCTATGTGGCAAAGGGAACTAACAAATAACTGAAATCAATGAGTAATGCCTAAATCATCACATACCAGACAAACTGTGTGACGTTGTACACGGACTCATATCTTACTTATTTGTGTTTTATTTTTTCCCTGAAGTACATTTAATTTGTAAGACATTATCCAACTTCCCTTTATCCCACATAATTTAACAGAACATTTTTGTTATAATGCCTTCAAGAACGGTATATGTAAATGATCTCTGTTCTGATTTAGAGCCCTGTATTGTACCTCATTCAAAAAAGTCGGCTGGGCAGAAACACTTCAGTATGAGTAGCTGGGGGATAAAATGCTGAAGGCTGAATAGGCGGAAATCTGAATGTGATGGTGTGTGATCACACAGATTCAAACTAAGCTATATTTGAAGCTTAGTTTCCTTATTCACCTTATTTTTCACATAATTATGGCCGAAATGCCATTTCAGTTTTTGATTACCTCGAGTTCAAGCCTTCACAGAAGTAGTCAATTTGAAACTGAAACTGAAAGTAAAGAATATGTCACTTGCATGCCTAGTCATGGCGTCAAATGTCTGTATTTAAACTAAAACTGACATCAAATGCAAATATGTCACCAAGCTAACCCCCAGCTAGTTTGGTGCTAGGATAGCACTACAGAAGAGATGAGCACTATCATAGCAGAAAACAAAGCTTGACTGAAGTAATAGGTTTCTACATTAAAAACTGTTATGTCATGGCATACACTTCATGATTTGATGGTTGTCATTGTGAGCAAATTTTAATAGTTCATGAATTAGAGTAATTTTGTGGACACTTTAAATAAAATCATCTGATAAAAGTTACCGTTTCTCTCAAGTAGATTTCTCTCGGATTTCTGTTCACAGATCAATTACAAACATCAGCATACAGCCATTCCAGCATCTAAATAATACATTTTGTTCATTTTTGTACATTTTCAGATTTATTTCTATCATGTTAGAATGTTATTTAACATTTTGGCATTTAACAAATTGGCTGCATCCCAAACTGCATACTACCACACTAAATAGTGTGTAAAAATAGTACACAACCATTAGAAATGCATTCAGTAATATAGTATGTGAAGTTACCTAAAGTATTAAAGTAAAAGTAAAGTGGCCACAAAAGCACAGCACACAGAGAGTACAGTGTGAAATTGTTCTCTGTTTTTAACCCATTCACCAAATGAAGCAGTGGGCAGCAGTGTGTGGAGATGTTACTTTGCTCAAGGGTACCTCAGTGGTGCCACTAGCAGTCCTGGGATTCGAACCGATGACCTTCAGATCGCAGGGACAACTCCCTTACCGCTAAGAACCATATGGACTAGGGATTGAATGATCAAAGAATCAGTGAAATCAGTGGAAAAAAAGGGATGAAACAAGCCCTTAGAGGAATATTTCAGCAAAAAATCCCACAATTTATACAAGTTTCCACATGTAGCATAGTCAAACAGGGCATGTTTGGAGTCTAAATTTTGCTTCTTTAATTAAGAATTGCAGCTGTAAGGGTAACATTGCTAACAAACTCTAGAACTCAAGACGCAGTTAACCCAAATAATTTCTGTAAAGATACATCACCAAAGCTTCTTTCAGAGTGCTCAAACCACATCTAGATCTTCACTAAGACTTGTGGATGTTGTTTAAGACCCAGTACCCCAGTTTACAACTGTGTGTAACAGTAAAGTTTAGTTAATTTTTATAGCTCACAGGTCATACCGTGTCCTAAAACATATCCACAAGTCTGTGCCGCTTTAATGATAAGCTGGATCAGGTTGGAGCAGGCTGAGAGAAGGTTTGGTCACATATTTTTTATGCAAACAGTTAAGCCTAAGTGAGTTCTAGTGTTTAGTAGCAACATAGCTGCAACATTTTGATTCCAAAACATGTCTTGGCTAATCAGTCACATCCTGGGAAAGTAGAAGATTGTGTACATTTAATATTTATCTGAACCATGTCTATAAATAATGCCTAATAGGTTTGCTTGAGTGATTTCCGACACTGTATAGTGCACCCCTTTCTATAAATGTGTTGGGAGATAAGGAAAACCCATATTCCAATTAAATATTGTTAGCACAGGGCTAAGAAAAAAGCTGACAACAATTCATTTTTGCGATGTAATGAGTTTCCATGTGTTGCATTTTTTATTGGGGAGCTGGCCTGAAGGTGGTTGCTAGTACAGGTCCTGCAGTAGCTCTGCACTGCATCACAGTAGCTCTCCCTGCTATAACGCACCTGCCTCAGGTCTATAGTTTCTGTGCCAGGTGGATGTGAGTTGACTCCTGAATCAGAGCAGGGAAAGCGCTAAACTGTGCAGGAAGTGCTGATCTAGGCTGATGCTGACATTAATTTGTATTGCACATGTAATCAAGCCATTTCATATTCGTTAATAACACTAAAATCTTGCGCTGTGTGGTTTCCATTTCAATGACCCTTGACAGAACACACAAATGCAGTGTCTTACAGCGTGTTAGGCCCGTGTTATTGAATGCAAGGACACTGGCAGTACAAATGACTTGTTGCAATGGTACTGCCATCTGTCAAGCGCAGAAAACACAGCTAAATCCATCTCCAAAGTGAAGCAGCGAGTGACCTGTGCAGAGACATTGCGAGCTGTTTTGTTCCCATGCAGAAGCAGATGCTATGGTGACTGCTCTGATTAGTGGGTGAGGGCACTAGCTCTTGAGTCACGCGTCCAGCCAGAGCAGCAGGCAGACTCCAGCACCGCACTGCAAAAAAGAGGCGTCGGAGAAGAGTGTTTATTCTCCCCCATTTGAGTTTATCAGCGCAAGACTCCATGCGTCACCTTGTGTAGGATCTGAAGTGAAGCCAGCGCAAACTTTGAGACACATCACAAAACCAGTTGCAGTGGCTCGAATGGCCTGCATAAAAACTAGTTCAAAACCAACACTGGGACAGTAAAGAAAATGCTGCATACAGGAAATAGGTAAATTGTCATCTGCTTTATAACACCCACACACTTTAAAATTAAGATGCTAGAAAGGGTTCTTTGAAGCCTCAGCAGGCAGTCATGGCCTGTCCTTTTCTGCAATGGAGTTGCACCTTATTACTTTGTTCCAGACAAAAAAAAAAAAGTTGTTTCAGTAATCAGTTTTCTCACAAATAAAACTCTCCTCTCGAGCTCATTAGACTGTCCCATATTTCACAAGCTTTTAATGTTTTCCAGTGTTACACATGACGCCTCAAGTGTTGCACGTTTTAATACAACCAATCAGTGTGCCATCCATGGAAATCTGTCTTTAGAATCACTTTTGCTTTTTTAATAAGGAAAGAAACACTTTTGTAATTGAGATGTGTGAGTGTGAAGAATATTTTAAGGTTTAAAGATCCTCTAAACAGTGTAAAGGTTATATACTTATTAAAACTGTACATACAAGTCAAGAACCTTTCAATAACTTTTATTTTTAAGTTATTGTGGTTCTGTTGTCATGCCCAATCTGCCAGTCACCCTCTGCCTCACTGGTCAGTTTTTGACCACAGGACCACTGTTAATCAAATGTTATATGGTGGATGGGGGTATGGGGGACACATGTCTGCGTCACTTTAAGGTCGAGAGTGGACCACCACCTAAAAATATCCAGCCAAGAGAAGTTCTGTTGTCAGAAACTGACCACTAATGAAGATGACTGCATCAAAAGATGACCAGTCTTTAATTGTACCCCAGCAAGGTGAAGCTAGAACGTAGAGGGTTCTGATAAAGTGGCCAGTGAGTGTAATTATCATGCAATAGGTAACATTAAGACAGCATTAGGGGCAGTTCCACGAATTGATGACCATTTGCTCCAGTGATGGTGATAGGAACCAGGGGTCAGGATGTCTACAATGCTAATATAGCCATTCTATTTACTATCCAAAACCACCAATCAACCAACATGTGCTTTTTGAGTTTTTATATGAAAGTTAATGACGGTAAAAGTCTGAAAAAAACTTTTTCTTCATGTAGTTTTTTGCCTTACAACCCCTGTATGTACCCCTCACCCTGGAATATAGGCTAAATCTTCATCTCCAAACTAACTTAAAACAAAGTCAGGCATCACATAAAATATCCATAACAATTTCATACAGTGGCGTTCTGTGAGGTAAGTTTTAGTGACATAAAACTCCCCCACTGTAAAGAGATCTGCCTCAGTAGGTTTCTTTAGAGTGGAGCATTTCACAACAAACTACCTTAAATGACTATATTTATATCTTAACCACTTAATTATGCAGAAACTCTGAAAATTCTGCTTAATTAAGTGGTTAAAGATATATTCTGGGGATTCCCCTTTAAGGATAGTCATGGCAAACAGTTGATGACTAAGCATAAAGCAGATAACAGACAAAGAGGTCAACAGCAAATTCAGATCCTTGTGCTCAAATAATGAACAGTTCCTTACATACAGCACTTATTTGCTTTATGATGTTACACAGCACAGTAGAATATTTTTCATGGTGGATAAATTGAAGTCCTTGAGATGGATAGGCCTGTCCAGGGTCTTTCTCTTCCTTTTGCCCATTGAACACTAGGATCCCGCACCCCCTGTGACCCAAGTTAGGATCAGTGGCTCAGAGAATGGATGGATGGATGAATGGATTGTTAAAGTACGGGCAAGACTTCTGAAGCTCCTTTGAGGATATGATCATTCTCAAAACTGCACCACTTCTCCTGAGACGATGACACTTATGCATGACTAAGCATGATTTCTGTAGTACTTTCCAAAAGGAAAAAAAAGGTAAATTCTATAATAAATATGTAATGCATACACCTCTGTAAGGCTGCTTTATTCAGTGCAACTCTCAGAAACTGTTTTCTATTTCTGAGGAGGCCATAAGTCAAAGTCAGAGCAGGTAAACATCTTGAATAATTCATTTCTTTGATTGCTACAGTTGAGGATGCACTGTGACTTCAGGCTTTCAAAAAGTTAGCCCCAAATGGTTTCACTTCATGCAGGAAGGGTACCTGAAAATACAGTCTACAAGCTCACAACACTGCAACACAGCATTTGTGCTACTGTCTGCATGGTCCCCTCCATACAGCTGGGAATGAACTTTGCACAAGTAGGAGCAGGCAGAACATTCTTCAGTGAAGGGCTTTAACATTTTCGACATGCACTCCCACCTTCGCCTTTAGAACTTGTGTTCACTGCTTCACACACTTGCTTCGAACTGTGCTAAATTGTTAAGCAGTTTCAAACAGACTTGCTAATGCAGTTTATGGCACTGCTATCTACAAAAATGGTCAAACGTATAAGAGCCAAAAATGGTGCCTTAGTAGCAGTGAAGCTATTTGAGATTACATGTGTGTGTGTGTGAGATGATTAACACAATTGTGACAATTAGAGGCCATCAGTTTGGGCCATGGTTTTTGTATTAATATGTGAGTGCAAAGCTAACACAGCCCATTTTTGTCTGTTCTTGATTAAACATGGATGTTTTAAGCTCATAACTCATTCAATGTTTCTTTTGGCATTACCATATGTTTTGCCTTATATTTAGTAGTTTTACAGTAATTCAACGAAAAGCCCTGACACTGAGCTGCCACCACAGGTTTCTCTTTCTAACAGGGTGACTGAAACCACACAAAGTCAATCAGTGACGTGTCTAGGACTTGCAGAAACTCTGGAGTGGTGTTTTTTCCCCTCATAAAATTAATCCCACTTATTGGAAATCAAAACATGTTTGGTTGACTTCTGTCAGTTAGTATGCGAGTAGTTATGCTGTATTTTAGTGGTATCAGAAAGTTTCCAAATTTCCTCTGAATTGCACTTAAAAGCCAACAAAGTTGTATTTATGAGTGTACAACTCAGGATTCAGATGTGGCGTATCGTGCAACTTTTCACCTTTGCCAGTGCTGAAAACTAGTAAAGCTGGCTGTGAATGTGAAAACAACCCAAATAAACTATGTGATCTATGTGCTTTTTAAAACAGCAAGAAAAGGCAGTGCAAGTATTCTCCGCCACCGCCATTCTTTATTTTTCCGTGTGGTGAGCGTAGCTTTCAGCAAGCACCCAGAGTTTACCCAAAACTCTACATTCACTTGTTAACTACGGACAACCTTCTGATAAGCACCTGAATAAAGTTTCAGTCTAACATTTAGAGCCTTCTGTTCAGCTCCTGAAGGCCGACCTGAAGGGAGAACTTTTATTTTACAATGAAATAAGAGCATTACCACAAAACCTGCAGTTTCGATCCGTGTATGATGACTCTTTTAAATAAACTGAGCTGTAAATGAATGACAGAGTACCCAGAAACAAGTAGGTCTTCTATGAAGGTCTTCTCCGAAGGTCTTCTCCATTCGTCTTACAGCTCCAGTGAACTACTAAAGCAACAAGCTTTGGGCACCAAACGTGTCTTGGCCGACTCACTAAATGTGAGACAAAGGGACAGCTGTGTAAACTTGTTTTTTGGTTTAACCGTAGCATTCATTACACAAGTTTACTCTCAATGCAAGTCGTTAGAACCCATTTCTTTTGTTCGGCTTGAAACAAAAACACAAAAGCACGTCTTGGTTTGAAACAAAAACACAGTCAATAATTCAGCTTGTGGCATATAGTAAGGTCACGCACATCACGAGCCACTGAGCTCCAACTGCAGCCGGGCTTATAAGCCAATAGCCAGGCCTACATTTGCTGCCTGCAAAAATCCTGCTTTACTTTGTCACCTTGGTCTAAATTATGTATGACGTGGGGAGTGGGGGCATAATTTCTAGGTCACCCCGGTATAAGAATGCACTTAACTCCTGAGCCGAAGTCTCCAGCTGCCTTTGCGTGTTCGGCCCCTAAATCTGTGGATGTTTGTTGCTTTCACTTTTACATATTAAAGTAATATAAAAAAGCACAAGGTGCTCCTGCATGTCTACAGTTTAGCACTGAAAATTTTAATACCAAACAACACTAGTGCAACAAAGGAGAGCAAAAGTACATTTTTCAAACAGCGGCTCCTACGAGCAGAATTGGATAAAAAAAAAAAAACTGAATACGGATAAGGAATACAAAGAACACACACTTGTTGCATTTTATTGTATCAAAACAAGAAGAAGAGATTGTGTTCATCCATAGAATGAGCCGCTGCTCATAGTATACACTGAGGTTATGACCTAGTTGTAAGCAGTAAAATATTGAACAGCATTTCTTTATAGATCTATAAAACCACTCACAAACAACAGTAACAACAACAACAAAAAGGCCGCTGCACGACAGTTGGAGTTCTTCACTGCAGCGTAAAGTTTTTCTAGGTAAAAAGTGGTGAAACTAAAGGGGGGAAAAAAGTAGGACACGAGTTTATGCGAGTTTGGGAAACTATAGATGTGAGCAGAGCACAAATGGTCACCTGGAGTTAATGTTCACTGATGATAGCAAACTCAAGTCCTCCCCAGTGAAACAACACACCCAGTGTTGGACAGCGACTGACGCGTAATGAAAGGAAAAACATCGTTCAGTCCCTTTAGCATACAGAAAAAGGCATTAATACAGGAAGCTGCCTTACACATGTGTGTAATGTGTGTGTGTTACTGGCATACCTGCACCCTGCAAACAGTTTTTGTTTCAGTCGAAATCTACGCTTTCAGTGGCCAAAGTTCTAAAGGCCTGACTTCTCGTGGGTGCAGACAAATTAACCCAGAAATTTGCTTCCCAGTCTCCAACAGTGGACTGCGGTTCAGGAGGTAGTGCAGCCTCTCCAGTAGAGTGTGGGGTGCTTTCTGGGTCCCTTTACTGTCTGCATGTGTCATGAAAGGCCTCAAGGGTGCGGAAGTCCCTCCAGGTGGGTGGAAGGCCGTCCTGCAGGAATTTGCCACAGCGCTGACACGGAGTTTGGAAAAGCTTGATGTAGCTCCTGAGCCATGTCTGTCAGAAACAGGTATAAAACAGGTCAACAGCACTTCATAAAACTCTTTCACACATCAACATCGATCATGAAAAATGCTGATCCGGGTTTTCATTTGTTCACATAAAATAAAAGCACTCTACAATAACAACAACCATTTTATATATATATATATATATATATATATATATATATGAAACAATCCAAATAAAAAGAAGATAAACAAAACACATATGCACATTTCAGCAGATTTCAATTTCAAGACAGTATAGCAAACATTGGGGGCAATATGGCTTCTATTGTTTTGTTGTCTTGTCAAACTGACAGAAAGAATAGTGAATTATGATGTCAAAGAGAGGACATATTATCTGAAAAAAAAAACCTTAACTGTACCCCTACATTTTATTATATTTAATAAATCCCATTATATACACTAAGAAAGAAAAGGAAAAAACCTACAAGTAACACTTTAACACTATTTGACACATTTAGTTAATGGTTTTTTATTTAGTTTACTCCCACTGCACACATTCACTTCAAATTGTATGTACGTATAAGAACAAACACACAAAAAAAGATGGGGAAAGTATTCAGCCACCACACACTGTGCATAATACTATTTGCCTTTTATAATTAAAACTGTTTACAATGCAAATAAAGATTTTTTGTATCTTAATAATGTATCTCAACAGTGTTGCATTGTTGGCAGTTGTAAATAAACACCTTTCTCTTGATTAGTTTTAGGCTTTCGAAGTGGACATACGCAGTGGAAGGACACTAAATAACAAAAATGAAAGCTGCTTCAGCTCACAGTATAAAACTATTATCTGTTCTTCTATACTTCGACTTGCAAATGAAGAGAACAGAAAGTGCACATATTTGACTGTCAGAATGCCAGTGGAATTGCCAGGGGAAGGCATCTTCTGGAAATACTGAAACTAAAACTAAAAAAACAGAAAAATTAAACAGATCTGTCCTTCTGTCCATCATTAGAGCCTGTTGGAACAAAATGTAACGTGATCCAAAATTAATCTATGGCACATGGTGCATACGTGTGTTTATTTAGAAGGGTCATTCGGTCATGTTCTTTCTATGAGAAAATGCAGAAGTGAGAGTTACCAAGGTAGACGATGGGACCCACCTGGATGGCCTATTGTCCCCAAGAAAGGGGAAGTGCCGCCTTATGAGGTGCCTTGTCAGCAAGACTGGCAGCTCCAATAAACCAGACACTTGTTATTTCCTTTTTCTTAGTATAATCATATTGTACCGCTGCAAGGACTGCACCTAATTTCGTTGTACCTTTTACAATGACAAAGATATTCTGATTCTGATTCTATTGTGTAAGATGTCTGTCAGAGCCCTATAAAAGGGCTGAGAAGATTCTGTACCTTTGATCATTGGAGGCTTCAGCCCTCCACTGCTCCTTCTTGCAAGAATAAAAGTTCTATCTGCTGAAGAAGAGGTTTCTGGGTGAAGTTGTTTAAGAAATTTCCCTAACAGAGCCACACACTGAGCCTAGATGAGCGCTCTTAACTCTAAACCCCTGCTCAGAAAAAACACCTTTACACTTGACTAGCTGGCTTCATTGCATTGGCATGAGCAGTATGAGCATAGTATGGGGCCTGGGGTTTACACAGCAGGCCTAGGAACACACACACACAGACACACTAAAGCACCATTGATTCGGAGCAGGTGTGCTGCAAGCGCTCACCTCTCTGTCCGGCTCCACTGACCCTCGCAGACCACTGAGTACTTACTCTCCCCTGTCAGCACCCATTGACCGGCTCAGGTCCCCCACCGACCCCAAGTCTGGCCTGCCTGCTCACCGGGCTAAAAATAGTCTTCTAGCATAACTAGAGCAGTTTGAAAGAATAGCATTGTCAGACAAAGTGGCTACTGTGATTCTGCACACTTTAAAACTAACAAGAGCTCCAGTCAGTTCACCCAACCATGTTAATCCAAAGTATCATCTAATATGATCACGTGATCAAAACATAACTCATCTTTTACCCAGCACTTAAAAAGGCCAGCTGCTGTTTTATATTCCCTGAACATTTCATGGACCAATGAAATGTCTTGTTACATTTAGAGTACATTAAGGCTGAAAACCATTTTTTTCTTCTCTCAGTTACATGTGTGAGAAAATGTTTTACGACAGCAAAGATGTTTACAGATTTCAGTGTGTTTAGTGGAGTCTGTATAATTAGTAAGCTGCTCCTTGTATGATCCTAATTAACGAATCCTCTGACGCTCACTGAGTAATCCAGGCCTACACTTTCCCATGCACTGCACTTTTTTTCTGCCCCAGTGCTAGCACTGAATCAGCTAAGAACTCACCACAGCCCATCAGGTACTGGGAGCAGTGTGTGGGGACGGTACCTTGCTCGAGGGTACCTCAGTGGTGCCACTAGCAGGCCTGGGATTCGAACCCACAGCCCTCTGATCACAGGGGCAACTCCCTAACCACCAGACCACCAGCTGCCCCGAATGGAATATAAAAAACAAAAATGACATCACTACTACTAACAATACATTAGCTCCAGTTATGTTATTTATGGTTTCCAAACTTATTGTCTGTTAATTAGTAATAATTATGAAATATGCTTCAAAATATCTACCTTGTGTATGTGTACTGCATGGTTGATCACCACAGACAATAACTCCATATACAACAAAACAACCATGTATTCCTGCACTCAGTGTAGCAGGCAAAAAGCTAAGGCCTTAAAAGTCACTTAGAATAGAAGCCAATGGATAGTTGCTGCTATTTTGAGTCAACATGTTTTCCCTTTTTCTACTAAGCACAGCAAATTACTGTCTGTATTTATCGACTTGTTGTACTGCTGTAGGCTTATCTGCTTGTTTGCTGCTGTTCTATATTAAATGGTTCCAGGAGAATGACATTTCATTCCCCACTCTACATCTAGCTGAGATGAGAGGAATGCCAACATAAGCTTGATTTAATCTCCAGGCCTGAGACAGAGAAGTAAAGTGATCTTAAACTGTGACTAGTTTTAAATCCCTGTGAAAAGATGCACCACACACACACACACACACACACACACACACAAAACCTGTTCTCTGTAGGGCTGACAGTATATTTGAGGCTACAGAAAGTGCTCTCATGCCTAACCGAGCCGACACCCAGTTTTTTGGCAGCGCTAACAGACTAACAGACAGACACTGTGATGATGACTGACTCGGTGCTATAGAGCTGGTTTAAAGGAGCCTGGGGGAGGTTTAAATGTGGAGAAGGGGAAAGGCGATGCGCACGGACACGATCAGAATAGCTCTGCATTGATCTTGAGAAAGAAAGGCAGTAATCAATCGGTCCTGTCCTCGCTGCCCAGAGCAGGCCGCTGCACACTATTTAAGGCTTGACCACATGCAGCACCTGATATTGCGTTTACTAACACGTAAGGCATCTTAAAGCCACATTTTAGCATATAAACTAATTGACACATTTTTGATTTTAGCCAAAATGAAGCCGATCAGTTGAGACACGTTTGGTGTCTGAAGTTTGCTTCTTAGCTTAATGTAGCTGACAGATACAAAACACTTTCATATACACTATATAGACAAAAGTATTGGGATACACCTCTTAATTATTGAGCATACCAAGACATTTTGGACAACGCCATGCTTCTGACTTTGTGGACATAGTTTGGGGAGGAACCTTTTCTATTCCAGCATGATTGTGCCCCAGTGCATGGATGAACAGTGCACCCAACACCTCTGAGATGAACTGGAACGGAGATTGCGAGTCAGGCCTTCTCATCCAACATCAGAGCCTGACCTCATAAATGCTCTACAGAATGAATGGGCAAAAATTCCTACAGAAACAATCTTGTGGAAAGCCTTCCAAGAAGACTGGAAGCTGTTACAGCTGTAAAGGGGGGACCAACTCCATATTAAAGTCTATGTATTTGAATGCAATGTCATTAAAGTCCCTGTTGGTGTAATGGTCGGGTGTCCCAATACTTTTATCCATATAGTGTATGTACAGACACAACACCACTTTATGTATACTTCCTTGTATCTACGCTCATTTAATCAGCTCCTCTCGCCACATAGATGCACTTGTCGTTACAATTACAGAGTGTACACCATCTGTTTCTGTGTGTCATTTGTTAGCACCCATTTACCCCAGCCATCAATGGTCAGGACCCCCACAGGACCACCAACGAGCAGATTAGATTTGGGTGGTGGATAATTTTTAGCACAGCAGTTACACTGGCATGGCATGTTAGTGTGTGTGTGTGTGTGTGTGTGTGTGTGTGTGTGTGTGTGCGCGCGCGTGCTACACAAAGTGCTTCTGATTCACATCTTTCTTATCATTCCGGAAAAAGTCCGTAATGGAAATTCATGGTAATTTGTATCTGACAGTAGTGGCCCTTGTTACAGCAGTGATTTGGTGACACCTTACACAACAAAAGATTTTATCATCAGTTTCAATATTTATGGGGAGTGCAGGACCTCTGAGAGCTGGTGGCAGGCCCAGTTTTCAGAGGAGAAACGTCAGTCCACAATTCCTCAAAGTTATTCTGGCGCAAGCCATTATGCCACCTCAGCTGAGATAAACGATTCTACACTAAGTCTGACATTCTGAAGAGTCCAGCATTTAAGTCTAGAAGAGGTGTTTTTAAATCTTTGATCAAAGGGCATCACAGAAGTGGAAACGATACTGGCCAACACCATCCTCCCATCTCTCCTGCTGATGTAAACGTATTAAACAAGCTGACAAGTCTTTAGATAACACGTTTGCTATACAACACCTGCAAGTTTACAGTTCTATTTGCTAGAGGTACTATTTTTCTCAGCGGAAGTCAAAGAACAGCAGCAAAATGAAAAATAAAACATCGTGTGAAGTTTCTGGCAAATACAATAAGTGGGATAACGTATAATCTGCCAGTCATTATTGAAAAATAAATCCCTTCAGGACGACACAAGAAGGCCCTTACTTAACATTGCATTCAGGAATTACTGAATAACCACTGTATACAATGCAAAATTACATAATTTAATTCGCGGTAATTAATGAAACGTGAAGACCACAGAAACAACACCATGCCAATGGACAGCAGCACAGTGAGGACAGAAGGGCAGAAGGTATGGTTCCCAGTGGTGCTGTAATTAAAAACACCAGGAGGAACTCACCATAAAAGAGCGCACCACCACGTCAGGCATCTGGGGCAGCTGGTAGTGCAGCAGGGCCGTGGTGGCATGGTCAGTCACCTGGGGGAAAACAGGGGGACAACTTTGAGTAAGGAAATCCATTTTGTGCACTTAGAAAAACATGGCGGCAGTGTCAGAACAAAACCTTTTTAATTTTTGAAAATGCCAGCTGCTTTATACACTGTTTTATAATTTCATGATGACCAGACCAACAGATGGACCAAAATGGCTTAGAGCAAAATCTTACGTTAATGTACATTAATAATAATAATAATAATAATAATAATAATAATAATAATAATCATAATAACAATAATAACAATAATAATGATAATAATAATAATAATAATAACAATAATAATAACAATAACAATAACAATAATAATAATAATAATAACAATAATAACAATAACAATAATAATAATAATAATAAGTATATATATAGCGCCTTTCTCAAACTCATTGTAAGTTAAGAATGCTTATTCCTTCTCATGTAAAGTTAGTCTTTTGAGAAAAGGGTTTAATCTGTCAGTGAACCATCTTTACCCAAAAATAAAATACAAATCCATAACTAGACTAGCTCACCTGGCTACAAACACTGACACAAGGTGCAGTGAGCATGGCTAGCATGACTAATCATTTATCAATGAAAATATTCTTTTCTCAGCTACGGAAATAAATTGGGTGGAGTTTTTTCTGGGTCAGTAATTTGTCTTTACTTGGCTGTAATAGTCACTAATTTTCTATGAACTGTAACTTGTTTAGTTTCAGGGCCAAAAGATCAGAGTTACTGGACATGAGCTAAATATGTATGTGCTAAAGCTTAAAAACTTTTCATTCAAAGAAATATTTTTTAAGTGACCCATTAGGATTATCTCTGGTGGACAATTCTTTTAAACATGGATATGTGATTTATTTTCTCGATTATGCAGCCAACACAATGGCCAAGCACCAAAAAGAGTAGATCCTATTGGTCCTTCATTAGAAGTTAGGATAAACAGTGCCTTCTGAAAGTGTTCAAACACTTTGAAGGTTTTCAGAATTATATAGGACACATAGGACAAATTTCTCCAACCAGTGTACTTATTATGAACGTATTCTTTTCTGTTTTCTTTTTCGTGTGTGTGTGTGTGTGTGTGTGTGTGTGTGTGTGTGTGTGTGTGTGTGTGTGTGTGTGTGTGTGTGTG